>MU912456.1:7782-48700 GCA_036418165.1 Cooperia oncophora
GTAGCGACGTCGTGCTCTATGATGCTTGTTGATTGTCGCTCCATTCCGGTGTCTTGCTCTCGTTGAGGGGGCATCATCAGGTCCAGCTGTGTGCGTATTCGACGTGCCAGAAAGTTTTCGGCCGGCGACAGCTGATCTGGTCCCGAAATGCAGGATGTTGAACGGTGAATGCCATCAGAAAGGTTTGAAGTGCATCCGATGTTGCTTCCTCCCTCTTCAGTTTGGATAGTCCTCTCTTGAATGTATCCACAAAACGCTCGGCCTGTCCATTGCTTTGTGGATGAAAAGGAGGAGAGCAGATGTGTTTGATTCCTCGAAGACGACAGAACTCCTCGAATTGCCTGGAGGTGAACTGTGTGTCGTTGTCCGTGATGAGCGTCTTCGGGTTCCCAAAGTGCGAACATCTTCTTCATAGTCCTGATTGTAGCACACGATGAGGTGGAGTTCATTTGGATGATCTCGGGCCACTTTGAGAATGAGTCCACGACGACCAGGTAGAATGTCCCTTCCAGAGGACCTGCAAAGTCTGCGTGTACTCGGTCCCATGGCTTGGTTGACTTTGGCCAGGACTGGAGCTCGGTCTTCACTGGGTTCTTGGCGGCTCTTGCGCAAGAAGTGCAATTCCTGACGAGGTTGTCGATATCCGAGTCCATCGATGGCCAGTAAACATAACTTCGAGCTAGCATCTTCATTCTCGTTTGGCCTGGGTGGGCTTTGTGCAGCGCTTGTAGCACTCGACGTTGGAGAGACTTTGAGATGACAATACGGCTTGAAGTTACAAGGCATGAGTCAGTAGTTGACAGGGAATCTCGTCTGTTGTAGAAGTGCCAGAGTGGGGAATCGCGGTCCATTTTTGGCCAGCGTCCAGTTCGAATGCAGTTGATGACTTGAGATAGAACGCGGTCAGAAGTAGTTGCGGTCTGTACAGTTTTGAATGACAGCGAGCCAGTGTATCAAAAGTACTAGAATCATATTGTTAATCCATTGATGGAAATTTCAGAGGGGCTCAAAGGGGTGAGTATGTGGAGATTCAAGCATTCCGGCCACTTGTTGTGGTTCTAGTTCGACCATCTTTGCTCGTCTGTAACTTTTCATCAGTGGCAAAATGATAGTAACACAAGTAACATATGCTGCGAGGCATTCGCACCAGGGCCTAATTTAGTTAATACGATAGTGATACAGTATGCCCGCTCAGCTAGTCAGGAAATGCTCTCTTAATTTCTCCATGTCGTCGCGACGTAAAGTCCTGCATTATATATGTGTATACTATTGAGTCGATAAAATGGTATATTTTTGGCCGTTTACTCCCATACCCAGGAAAAAATTCGGCACTATTTACCCTTTACTACCCGAGTCATCCGAAATCAGGCCAGTTCCTCGACTTTTTTCTCCGTGGGCATATTTTGCTCAAATATTGTCTCCTGGAGTAATTCACCTCCAGAATACGAATATCACATTCGCTCAGCCCGAAACTTCCTGGCGCCCGCGCCACAGACGCCAACGATTTGGGGTATTTTGGCGCCAATGCCCGTGGTGCGGGCGCTAGGAGGTAACTGTGCTGTTTAAACTTTTTGATTAGGTGTAAAAGGGAGATGTCTTCGAAAATCCTTAATTCCATCTTCCCGACACTCCAGTTTGAGCACTTAAACACTGATGGAAACAGAATCTTCAAAAAAACTACGAGGTTCACCTTACAGGGCAAGGAATTCACAGCAAAACGATGTGGAACACTATAGCAAAACTTTCCATCTTCGGCACAAAATTGCGAGTAAGAAAAAAACGCCATACCTTATTAGTCAACCTAACACATTCTATAGCCGCGCATCGTTTTCCATCAAGAAAAAAAATAGATAGCTGAGACAGAAAAGAACAGCGCGACAGTCCAAGAGGGCAATCCAAAGGGAGATGGCCAATGTCATGGTGCTCCAACAACTTCCAACTCAGCGGCAAAGGGTCCTCGGCAAGAACGCGAACCGCCTGTATCTGTAACTTATGTACTATCTTTTTTTTTATTTCGTCGAGAAGGCAACATTTACTCTGTGATTGCTTGGTCACTGGGAATTATAGGGGCTTCTACATATGCGCAATTTCTTTTTTTTTACCCAAAAAGAATGAATACTTACTGTGCGATCAGTTAAGAGATGGATCATGCAGCGGTAGTAGCACTTCCTGCATTCGGAAGTGCCCGGCTCAACGCCAGACCATACGCGGCGATCTCCATAGAGACCCTATTAGAGCCAGGCGCAGGTTGGAACCCTTAGCGGGGGTTGCATTTGATCGCTGGCGAGGAGGGTCGTAAATACGCTGGGAGTCTCGCTTCTTGACCTGACGATTTTTTTCATTTTTGTTTTCCAACTTCCACTCTGAAACTGGCTGGAATACTTCACCAAACACGATTTTCTTGCTGGTGCCTTCTTCTCCGCATAACTAAAAAGAGCGCGAACAGAGAATGAAAACAGACTCTTCTTTCTGCGATTTTTTTCAATTCAAGGGGCTGAAAAAATATCGGCCTTTGTCGATCACTTGAGAGATAGAATTTTTTCCTGTGTATGGGAGTAAACGGCCAAAAATATAAGAATTCTTGGCACTATTTACCCTTTACTGCCCCAGCCATCCGAAATCAGGCCAGTTCCTGACCGACTTTTTTCTCCGTGGGCAGAATTGGTTGAAAATTTGGCTCCAGGGGTAGTTCGACTCGCTGAACACGAATATCACATCCGCTCAACCCGAAACCTCCTAGCGCCCGCACTACGGGCATTGGCGCCAAAATACCCCAAATCGTTGGCGTCTGTGGCGCGGGCGCCAGGAAGCTTTCGGGCTGAGCGAATGTGATATTCGTATTCTGGAGGTGAATTACTCCAGGAGACAATATTTGAGCAAAATATGCCCACGGAGAAAAAAGTCGAGGAACTGGCCTGATTTCGGATGACTCGGGTAGTAAAGGGTAAATAGTGCCGAATTTTTTCCTGTGTATGGGAGTAAACGGCCAAAAATATACCATTTTATCGACTCAATAGTATACACATATATAATGCAGGACTTTACGTCGCGACGACATGGAGAAATTAAGAGAGCATTTCCTGACTAGCTGAGCAGGCATACTGTATCACTATCGTATTAACTAAATTAGGCCCTGGTGCGAATGCCTCGCAGCATATGTTACTTGTGTTACTATCATTTTGCCACTGATGAAAAGTTACAGACGAGCAAAGATGGTCGATCTAGAACCACAACAAGTGGCCGGAATGCTTGAATCTGCACATACTCACCCCTTTGAGCCCCTCTGAAATTTCCGTCAATGGATTAACAATATGTTTTAGTACTTTTGATACACTGGCTCGCTGTCTGCGCTAACCCTTCGTGGCAGGACCACGGCGTAGAATTCCAGCCACAGCAATCACATTCCCGATACCACCTATTTGAACCAGTTCCTACGGTTGCTGTGATGCGCGCTATGAACAGGTGACTTTTGAATTCTAATTTTCATTATCAGATGTTGTCAGTTGTTTACACTTCTTATCACCCACCAGGTTCCCGTCCCATAACCTTGATCATGGAACCAACGTTCCACCGTTGCTGCAATTTGCTCTCAGAAGTTCGTGGTAAACAGGCAGACACACATTAATGCACAGAATTCGCAACCTATATAGGGTAAAATATTAAACGGGTTATTTCTATGCCTTAAGGGTAATTAAGGGTAAGGTAGTTAAGGAATAAGGGTTACTTCTGTGCCTTGAAGGTTGTTATGATGGAGCCATTTATGGCGTCCAACGTTTCGACCAAGTCGTCCTTGCGGACGATTAAAAATAGTTCAAATGGCTGTTATTTGTAATCTTGTCAGCCACGTAACAACCAATTATCAAATCAGTCGTCAAACCTGCCGTAATAAACGTTGTGAGGCAAGAAATAACACAACTATAACTATTGGATGAGGTGCAGAAGTATTGTAGGCTTCTTTACCTGAAATTTATATCAATTTAACTTAGCTCTTACAACACTTATTTGGGAGGGGACACATCCTCGTTGGGGTTTCATCATCAGGGGGGGTCGTATTTGCCCGCTGGGTAAGGGGTCATATTTTAGCGAAAAATTTTTTGCTAGTTGATTTTCGTTCCTGGGATTTTCTAGTGTGGGGAAGGTGGTGTATGCTCGTTGGGAGAGGGCCCTCTGGTGAGAAAGGTGCTGACTTTTCGTAGATTCCCGCTTCATGTAGATCAGGGATGGTTGTACCACCCCCCCCCAAAAAAAAGGGGGTGGGTGTCTGACGGTTTTGACTAAAATCCCCAACTACACTGCGAAGCATAATCATAGTTCCACCCATGAATCTCACAAAACCCCGTCTTACACGACGTTTTCAAAAATGCCCCCATACAGAAAATGTGGTAATTACCAATACCAATTCGCATGCCAACACCAAACTCTAGCTTGAAAAAACAAATTTTTTTTCGTCAATTTTTTCAAAAATGGTCGTTCTGACAACGAAGCAAAAATATAGTTCCACCGAACAAATCGAATATTCCAACAACAAGTGTACAATAAAATGAGTAAATTTTGATCCAGTAATCTATGGAACTCTATTTCTCCAATTAAGTTAGAAAATACGGTTGCCCATGTTCGATTAGAGATTCTAGTAGGCTGTCGGCCGACTGCCCTAATGACTAGCTCCCTAAGCTCAGGGACCTTGTGGAATTGTGCTCTCATGTCATAAGCCCCTCACATCCTCGCTTGGGTTTAGTCGGGGCTACTCGCTGGCTAGGGCAAAAGAGCGGTTTGGTGACAATGAATCACGCTCGAGTGCTTCTACTGTCATGAACTGGTGCATTCTACTGCGTGAAAACGGGACTTTCTTGCTTATTTCCACGTCACAATTCAAGGATACGTCGTCGCATGACTTTTAGATAACGGAAGAAATCATTTCTTTTTTTTCATACGGAGCGCAGTTTCAGACGTTCCATTCATGTGATGGCAGCCCAGACCATGAGATCACATCCCCTGAAGTTCCGCCCGGAAAAAAGAAACTTGTCTTCCCTCATATCGTGCCAGCGGGATCAGTTTTCGTCGGAGCCGTCGCAGTTGAATTTTCACTCATCAGAAAGCACGACTGCGAGAAAAAAAAACTGAAAAAAACACTACAGACAAGCACTAGTGCACCGCAGCCAAAAGCCAACCTCACTTCATTGGGTGCGGCAACATCTTCGAGCAAAGCCAATTAGGTTTTCGTGATGGTTTTTTTTGGAAACAGTACATAACTCATATTCCTTCTATGGGTGAATTCGGGAGTTTTTCGAGAGAGCCTAACAGTATTCGAGATATTAACCTCCGAAGATGTCTTGATTTCCCAACACGACACCGCAGAGTTGGATGCTTTCCTAAGGATACGGCGGTTATTCCGATCGGGCAACAAAGGAGGACATCCAGAGCTCTTCTCAGCTCAATATCCTGTAGCTCCCTTGAAAAAATCGTTGATAGCATGATGAGGGCGGCGCCATTCGACGATTCACCAGTTTTTGAGCCTTCTTTGCGATAAACTGTCCTTTTTCGAGGTCCATTAATGAAGTTTCGCTTGCCATAGCCTAGAAGAGGCAAGAAGTCATAATGATGAGAAGTTTCACCGAACAAAAATGAGATGCAGCCGGAAAATATGGGGTGGAACTATTTTTTCCTTCGTTGACAGAACGACCATTTTTGAAAAAATTGACGAAAAAAAGTTGTTTTTTCAGGCTAGTGTTTGATGTTGGCATGCGAATTGGTATAGGTAATTACCACATTTTCTGCACGCGGGCATTTTTGAAAAGCTCGTATAAGACGGGATTTTGTGAGATTCATGGGTGAAACTATGATTATGCTCGCAGTGTAATTACTATGTGTGCTGGTAGTTGATTAAGGTAATCGTAACTACAATCGACGCGCTTTTGATAGCGAGGAGCGACATTGCTCATACAATATCTTGAAAGTGTGGGACTCTGGAGCAGTGAACTCATCAATGGCACTTTTCACATCATCCTGGTTTCTGGTGTACATCATCTTGGTTTCTGGTGTGTCTGTTCCACGGGAAGTTGGCAAGATGCTCAAAATGTGAAAGCCAGTAGGCGAAAGATCTGGCGAGTATGGTGGATGATCACAGTCTCGTAGTTCAACTTATGCAGCTTTTGCCGTGAGGTCAGTAAGACGTGGTCCAGGATTGTCATGAAGTAGCATTGCCCTTTCGATTTATCAATGCCGGGCACATAGTTCGCAGTTACTGGTACACTTCGTCGGCTTCTGATTGTTTTTTCTGCTGTGATATTTCATCCGGGTCCACAGATGTACAGTGGATCATGCCCGCTGCAGGCTCAAACGGTCTTTCACTGGTGAGTTTTCGGCTCTGAGTGATCTTGTAGTTTCTTTTACGTCCAACCACTGGGCAGATCGTCCTCATCGTGAAGTGCCCGTTCGTTCACGCAAGTCACAATCCGTTTGGAAAACGGATCGCTGACATGGCCCAAAACTTAGGCCGACAAGGTGACCAACGAGACTATCGCTCAATTCATGCGGAATCCACTGGGAAGGGCTGACCATGAGAATGAGTCTTTGGCAGTATATAAGACATCGTGGAGAAGTTTGAGTTTATCAAAGAAAAGGGTTGAAACAATGATAGCAGACCGGCATTTCTTTTGCACCAGCCTAATACATGGGTAGGACTGAACCTGGAGGCTCGTACATATCAATATTAGTAGTTTGGTAGGGCGGTATATAAAACTAGTGCCACTTACTACGTACATGCTTGGGGATCTAGAATCGGCTTTCATGCAATCCAATGAATCTTTCCGACCCTCCAGAGTTACTTAATTATTTATTGAGAAGCTCAGGAGGGCCGGAAAGAGAGAGTTGATTGGCTTAATTATTATAATTATGTTAATTGAGTTACCACTTCATTAGAGGTTATAAAAACACCAATTTGTTCCTTTGTTGATCTTCACAAGTCAATGCATACGTCGTAGTAGAGCGCCGCATCTCAGCAACGGATTCGACTGGAGCCTTATCCCCTGAACTCTTAAAGTTTTGCATCCTTCTGCCCGGCCAACGTTCTGCCATGCTTCTCGGCACGCGGGTATATGGTCAGCGGTAGCGGGTCAGTCTCGCTCGGCCTATTGAGTCAAAGGTCAGGCTTGTCCGTGGTTTACCTTCTTCCTTGTAGTTCCTTCAATACTCTCCAGAGTTCTTTCTTCTTTCCAGAGCCTTACAAGTTCTCAAAAGGTTCCGATATCAGCGTGGTAACGGCGTACGGTATCACGACATTCTTCACCATCCATGGGTTAGAGTTCTTTTTCGCACCTTCAAAGGCATGGTTCGCGATAAAGTGGGCGCGGAAACCTCTTGAACTTGCATGGTAATCTGGTAGGCACAACCTTTGAGGTTATGCTACAATCAAAAGTCGAAAACTGGCAAGCAAAGAATAGGAAGGTTAGTTTTGGGTTCATGGTTGCCCAACAGGCCAACGCCAGCCTAAGCTGCCGCGTGTCGTCGTGATAATGCATCTCTGCTCTCTCTCTCTCTCTCTCTCTCTCTCTCTTCTCTCTCTCTCTCTCTTCTCTCGATTCCTCACCAACCCTTTTCTAGTCTCTCCTCTAATGTCAGTGCAACGTCGCTTTTTGCAATTCGTCCGTTACTGGTAGAAAACGCAGCTCATTCCACGCCTCCCTACACGACCCGTACGATCGCGATGATACCAGCTTCATGTAGTTTGTATGGTTGGAGATAAGTATAACGCGGTCGCGGTCCGGAAAGTGTAAATGCGTTTCCACATAAGACCTCTTTGAAAAGCTTTGAAAAGCCTTTAAGTTCGAACTTTCGGAAAATCTCTAGGGCAAGCAACGCATGCGGAGCAGGGTATATCTCAATATTATGTTAATGGTTCATAGAGGCGGGCCGTAGCAAACAAAAGAAGTCCAGGAAACAAAAAAAAGTCAATTAGACGTATTTTTTCAATGTCCTAAGGTTTAAATTTCCAGTGAAATTTCTTCTTCAACTAAAATACCTCCTAAAAGTGCTACTGCTCACACTAAGTGAAATGATCAGCGCCCTCGTTAGCAATTGTAGCTCTTGGAGCTTTTCAGAACGGAAACACATTGATGGTCAGGTGAGAGTGCACAGTTGGTTTTACCTTCTAGTTACGTTTCTCATTGAGTGAGATTGTTAGGTGGTGCTGATTACTGGTTCCGGGAATGGTCTTGGACGACTAATAGCGCTGAATTTTGTTTCAACTGGCTGCAAATTGGTATTGTGGGATATTGATGAGAAAGCCAATGCGGAAACAAAACGACTGTGCGAGGATCTAGGTGCTGAGGTGCGTGAAAAAACAAAAATCTTCTTCCTTTTTCATCCATTTGCTGTCTATCTAATCTCTTGCTTCGTACTCGACACAATGAAGATGCGGCTTGAAAGTATTTTCCTTGTTTAACGAACTATTCAGCTGGGAATTTCTTTAGGTACATGGTAAACGGGCTGAGGACTTGACTTCCCTTATCATCTCTATCAACGAAATCCATAAAGATATGTATACGAGGGTTATTCGACAGCGTAATAACGAATACTTTTGTCGCTGGAGTCATTTCGCCACCAAATGTGACACATATGGCGTGATCTGCTCTGCTGAGGCTGAGCCTGAAAAGAGGAATGATTCCCTCTGCCAAGGTCAGCCTTGGCAGAGCGCACATGAAAGAAGTGCCATACATTGGCGCCATCCTCAAGGATGAATGTCATATCCGTGGTCGGGATCTCGAATGCTCCCCCCCCCGCTTACAAGTTTTCAACGTGGGAAAGAGTTTTGGTGAGAAGGGTGATGACCCCGGACGCCTTTTGGCTCCAAGTGGTAACAGCAGTAGGTAGCGTTCAGACCTTGCAAGGCAGCGCCTCGGTCGCGCGTTCGACGCGATCAATGCGCATGCTTTCAACTGCATCGATCGCATCGAGGCGCTGCCCGAAGTCTGAACGCTGCCTCAGCGAGCGTGATATTCGCGACCAGAATGCCAAACAAATTTATATCCTATTCGTAACCAGGGCTCTGAGTAACTTCGTGGACACAGTTCCACCACCGAAAACTTTCTGAAAAAGTTGTAGTGGATTAATGCCGTGCTTTGTTCTGCGTAGCTTTCGCCGAATGCACGGCATAGTAGGCTTACCTCAGTGATTCTATGAGTATCAGTCCATGTTTCGTTGTCTGTTTACCGCGTCGAGTGGCCTCCCTTGCTGCCACGTCAGGTTGATTTAGTGAGGCACGTTCGGAGTAGACTTACAGGGGGCAAAAAAAGGGAACTTTGGCTGAGCTGCATATCAATAAAGTTTCCGCAGCCCAGACAGCAGACGTGGATACGAGCAGGAGGGCGGGAGACAAACATGATATTCTTCGATAAACAGGAGCAGGTTGCCCATCACCTTCATATACCCCAAAATATGAAGCCATCTCCAATCGCATGACTGGAGAAGGCCTGTGGCACGTCACCCCCAAACAGCTGCGAAACTTCTTGTATTGAGCCACCCATGGACAGATATCGCTCAGACCGGCCTATTGATCTGAAAACCCCAACGTCAATCAGCTTCGACAAGGTCGCTATGGTCCACGATATCATCTTGACATTTTCTTCCAGGATCCCGGACGAAAGTGAACGGCTGACGGTTACATCGACCAACTCGAGGAGTTGCTTGCCTGCCTTCACATTGTCGCCTGTACCGTATTGGAAACTTCGTACTGCTACAGAATTGGGTGTCACCACATGGAATCGAAGGGGAATAGAAAAACTCTCGCATATTGAGAATCGAAGGGCGTTGAGTAAGTGAAGAAGATCTAAGTGTGTCGCCTGACATCAACCCCCTCAATTACTGGGTCCGGGCGAAGTTCAGTGGTCTACAGAGCGCACAAATCAAGAACCTCCCTGAACTCAGGCATTGAATCACGGTCGCGTGGCAGAATCTCTCGATGGCGCTCGTCCAGAAGGCTGCGGCGGAGTATCATGCTAGGCTTCAATGTGCCGTTGAATTTGATGATGTCCAATCGGAATCCAAAGTGTAAGTTATAGCGTATTGAAAGCCGAGGAAAAAGTTCTTTTTTGCCCCCCCCCTCCCCTGTATATAGGATATGAATACAGTTAAGATCAAATACGTGTACGAAGCAGGTTAAGGTGTACGTCTTTCGAGTGGACATGTCGCAACGACAGGAAATTTACGCAGCAGCGGACCGAGTCTTCAGTGAAATAGGAGAAGTCGATATTGTCGTCAATAATGCAGGTGTAGCCCATGAATATGGGGATTTTCTGAACAAAACTGATGACCTGATAGAGAAGACGGTTCATATCAACATGATAGCTCATATGTGGGTAAGTAGCTTCGATGACGCACGCAAATATATAGATGAAGTTACGTCAAATTTAGATGGCAAAAGCGTTTCTGCCTCGCATGGTCGAACGAAACGCTGGTCACATTGTCTGCATTTGCTCATTGGCGGGAGTTGTAGGAACTAGAGGTGAGTTCCTGCAATCAGTCTAATAGGGTGGATCTAAACCAAATTTGTTTAATCTCACTTTATTGAAGCCTTGTTCACGTCTCTGAACCTTGTTCTATACGCGCTGAAAAGAAATTGAAGAGCTTTCAGAACTCGCGGACTACTCAGCGTCAAAATTCGGTGCCTTCGGATTCCAGGTGAGCGCTATGTCAGAATTCTCATGACTGAAAACTTTAAGTGTTGGCGCCAGCGAAAGTACTGAATATTGCATAGATAGGTGCGACGCGACTTCACAAATCTTGGGACGTTCGGTGACCATGATGGCGACGTTAAGTCTTTCGGAAACACATCCCGCAATGACCTGAATGACAGAATCCTTCGCGAATGAAGTAACCATGCTAACAGCCCTGATGGCTGCACTACTTTCGCTAATCGCAGTAAAGGCAATTTGTGATGGCCAAAACCCGCTCCAGTCAGGTACACTCCACAGCGGTAACAACGGCTGCGTAACATCACTAGATGTCGCTCTGTACTTTATTTGAACGTGGTACAGGAGAGGTTAGTCTGTAATATTTCAGTCTGGGATAGGTGTCATCTAGTTTTGCGTGGGGCAAAGACACGCCTACAATTGCCTCCAAATCGAACTAACCCACAAAGCGCAGCCTTCGCCACGTTAGGAAGAATTCACGTAGCCATGCCTTTGCCCAAATTCATTAGGCACGATAATTTGGTATTCGACCTAGAATGGTAGCATGGGTGCCATATAGAGAGGAAAATAGCGAAAAAGCGAAGTGAAATGGCCGAAAACCTTCGAATAAAGCCGTTGTTCTACAAGACTCAGAAAACAATTTCGGACGAGTTTCCTGCTGGCGCCCTGCCAGTTACTGCGACGGTAGATGCGGCTGCATAAATAAACCAAATATCCGTGCTGCATCGCGGGCGCTTCATATCAGTCCGTTCGCTTCATACTGAGCTTTGCAAAAGAAGCAATACGAGCATCAGCATCGGTCGGACATTTGTGGCGGCGCGCCGAGCGCACGGGTCGGCACGCTGCAGCTTGATAGGGCGCCATAAGAGCACTTGGAAAGGACGCCGGGCAGCGTCTGCTCACGGGCTACGACTTCTGTTCTGCTAGATATATCGATCCTACTGGTCTTGGAATCTTGCCACTCGGCTATGAAATCAGGTAGTCTTCAAATGTCGCCATCAGCACGCTCGCTGTGATCTCGCTAGGGACGTTACCTGTGTGTCCGCGCACTTTTCGTCACGTCGCTTCCCCATATAACGCGGAAATCATACAGGCCCACATCTAGCGCTTCTTTGATAGTTCCTTTTACTCCGTTTTGACTGTTAGGCCTACAATCTCATGCTCGGGGTCCCCGCGCTCGGCATATTTGGTCTGTGCCATTAGAAATCTTCTCAGAAGCTTTATCGCTCTGGGCGACACTGTCTTCGTGAGCCCGCGCACAAAATTACTTGGTCGATTATAGAGTCGCCACTGTGGCGAATAAGACCATACGTATTGCTCTTTTTATAGACACACTTCTTCAGCCGTCTTCTTAGCGTTGAAATCACCGACGATGACCTTGAAGAAGGTATGATCTTCCTTGTAGAACTTCTCCAATTCCATATAGAACGCTTCGAGCTCATCCTCGTCGTAGCTTGATGTTGGTGCGTAGGCAACGAAGATTGTCAAAGCTGGAGTTGAACCACATCTTCTCAATCGCAAACGTCCGATTCGGGTCGTCAGACCTTCGTACGAATCGATGTTCATCCAAGTGCGTGTTGACGAGGACGCCCACACCGCCAATGCCTCTGCTGTCGCATGTTCCGAGGAACAGTTCTTCTCCAGTCTCGTGTACGGCGTGTAGCGGGCGATGCTTCCTCGTCTCGGTCAGTCCAATGACGTCGTACTTGATCTTCCTGGCTTGCAACATCAGATCCTCGATGTGGGCTTCCGATGCAAGCGTCCGTGCGTTGAAAGTACAGATCGCACCTGCAAGATGAGACCTTATATGGAAAATCATCGGAAAAGGAATACACTAAACAATATCGTAAGCTAAACTAGATCTGGTGTAGTGTAGCGAAGGCTGCGGGAATGTCTAGTACCACAATCAATCGCCTCAAGTATGACCTACCCACCTGTCCTGTTCTCTATTTACTTATAAAAACTCACAAACTCACATCATCGGATCTGGCTTCTGAGGACCCTGGCACTTTCAAAGTAAGACCCATTATAAGCAACATTCGGGGGCCCACTGATAAAATCTCTTGGTTTCTCAACTTAATTTTAGGACAGCTTCTTCAGCACGTCCCTGCCCACCTGACTAATACAGGCATGCTGCTAGACAAGTTGTACAGCGCCAACCTTCATGAAGGTTGCGTCATAGAATCATTTGATGTCACGTCCCTGTACACCAATTTGTCGTGATGGACTCTGCGCTGGAGGCCACATATGAACTGTTATTGTTGAACATGGATCCTCTCTCAATTTCTACGGATTCACTGTTTCACAAGTAATGACGGTTCTGCTGGAATGCCTAAAGCGTTCTATTTTCAGGTGGGCAGGCGAGTGCTATAAACAAACTGAGAGGCCTCGCTATGGGACAGCGCGTTAGCCCCTGTGTTAGCCATAGCGTTCATGTCCAAAGTCGAGATATTGGACCGTAGACCGATTCTTTTCCATCGATACACTGATGACTGCCTCATCATATGTTCAACACAAGACGAAATGGATGTCTGTTTCAGTCTTTTGAATGAGCAGTCTGAAAACATCAAGTTGCTCGGGAAAAGCCTGGAGAATTGGTTACCGTTTCTCGATGTTCAAATTCAGTTGCTACGAGAAAGTGTCAGGACCAAATGGTACGGAAGCCAAGCAACAAAAACATTTTGATACATTACACCTCGGCTCATCCGATGAAAACTAAGAAGGCTGTCGTCCAAAACATGTTCAGGATAGCCATAAGGTCTCATCAGATAGCGAGTTAAGAAAAGAGTCGTCGAACAGAGCCCACACTATCGCGTTATCCAATGGATATCCTTCCTCTGAGAGGACTCGACGGGGGTATTCCACGTATCGCGGCACTTCTAGAACAACACCGGCCAATAAAGTCCTTTTTTGCCTGCCCTATATTTCTGAACGGTGAGCAGGACGATTCGATCACAACTGAAACGATGTGATCTCCAGGACGATATTAGTATTGTGGAAACACCCCCCTGTAACTTGAAACGTCACCTTATTCGCAACCGCTATATGACACCTTATGCGACACCCCGGATTGTGTTGTATGTCCCTTTGGCAGACGGGCGACTGCATGAAGTCGGCAGTCATCTACTCGATTACACTGCCAGAATTGTGGCAGTGAGTACATAGGTGAAACAGGGCGCCCCCTTCGTGTGCGGGATGAAGAACATCTGGAGGGGCTCAGTAGATCTAGGGTCCAGACTCCACTCGGAGCTCATCGAGTTGAACACCATGGAGGCACGTCATTTGACGTGTCGTGGTCATCTTAGCGCGGAGGAGCCCGAGATCACGCGCGCGTAAGACATTGGAGGCATTTTGGATCACTGCCAAGGACCCTAAAATGAATAGAAAAGAGGAGTGTGTGGCTGTGACCCGCGAAACTCGCGCCTTTCCTCGACCTCTGTAAGTTTTGATCTACCGTGAGGTCGGAGGGTGTAACTGGTAATGGTTAATCCGCATTCAAGTCAACCTCAGGGTGGTCGGCCCGCACTGCAGCGTCTAGATCAAGGTGAGCCACAACACTATCGATCGATACCGTTGGGTCGTTTCACTGTTTAGTGAAATTGTCTTGAGATTGTTGAGACGTTTCAGCGGGCAGGTCTCATGTTTTTTTGTCCATTTCAGGCTCTGACGAAGGCGAAAGACGCCGAAACGTTGGCCTATAAAGCATTTCAATCTTGTCGAGGCTCGAAAGACAACTACATCGAATAATCATCATGCCAAGATTGCAAAGAAAGTCGAACATGGACTATACAAAGTACAGATCGTCATCCTAGTCCTGGGCGATTTGAATCCCATTGGCCCTGTGATTTTAGCAGCCTCGCCCGACGCGTTCCCAGCTGACGTCGCCCTGTCGGTGGTTCCCTCAGGTTCAGGGGAATGAGGCCCATGATTGTTACTGTTTTCGGCGAGAAGAACTTTGACCACGCTAGCTCGCCAGGCTCTGACGTGGCACCCTCCGCATTGGTACGTTTTTGGAACAGTCCAAAACCATTCACCCTCACGCCACGATGAGGCTGCGGATAGGTTTGTGGGGGACTCTTCACGCGCTACCTGTCGCGAATGCAAGGTACCTACCTCGTGGAAAACCAGCAAGACTGTGTTGCTGTACAAGAAGGGAGACCTGTACGACATTGGCAATTATCGCCCAATCTGCCTGCTGTCTGTAGTCTACAAACTCTTCACACGAGTCGTCCTTATCAGGATTGACAGAAATCTAGACGAAGGACAGCCATGCGAGCAAGCAGGGTTCCGAAAAGGAATCAGCACGATCGATCACATCACCACGGTAACGAAGCTCATTGAAGTATTGCGAGAGTACAAGATGCCGTTATGTCTCACGTTTATCCACTCGAAGAAAGCCTTTGACTCCGTTGAGACAGAAGCGGTTATTGAAGCCCTGGGCAACCAGGGTATTCCTACTCAGTACATCAGGATTCTTCGTGAGCTCTACAGCAACTTCACGACCAAGATTTCACCATTCTACAAGGAGAACATCATTGATGTGAAGAGAGGGGTCCGACAGGGCGACACCCATCTCGCCCAAGCTCTTCAGCGCCTCTCTCGAGAACGTCATGCGTCAACTGGAATGGAAGACATGGGAGTGAAGATCGACGGTCGGCAACAACACCATCTCCGCTTTGCTGACGACATCGTTTTGATAACGCCAAACATCGAGCAAGCGGAACGAATGCTGGCTGAATTCGACTGCGCGTGTGGAAGAAGACTCGGTCTACGGCTGAACTTAACGAAGACGATGTTCATGAGAAACGGATTGGTATCTGATGCCCCAACCACGCTCAACGGAACGACCATCTCTGAGTGCTCCAGCTATGTGTACCTAGGTCGTGAAATCAATATGATGAATGACCTAGCTCCAGAGCTGAGCAGGAGGAAGCGAGCGGCTTGGGGAGCCTTCAAGAACATCAGGGAGTTGGCGAAGAAGACGAAGAACACCAAGCTCCGTGCCTGCCTCTTCGATTCCGCGGTTCTTCCTGCCTTGACGTACCGCCTCAGAGACTTGGACTCTACGAAAGCAGGATGAGCAGCTATGCTGTCGGTGTTATTCAACGCCGCCATCGAAAGGGCGATGCTCGGAGTTTCCGCTACACGCAAGTGAGGAGAGGAATCCGGAGCTCCGCACTCCGCCCAACGATCGAAGATCAGAGACGCCGCCGCATTGCCAAGGCTCGAGATCAGGTGGCCGGACACGTTATGCGTTTCGAGGACGACCGCTGGACCAGAGCAGTCACCGACTGGATTCCACGGGATGTCAAGCGAACGCCTGGAAGACCGCCTACGCGATGGTCAGATTTCTTCGTGAAAGCTCTGAACGAATGATATGAAGTTCATCGTGTCCCTCGAGCTGAGGGAGTTCATTGGGCAACTCTTGCACGTTGCAGGGACGAATGGAGACGTTACTGACGCCCGCTCGAGGAACTCGATGATCAGCGGGAGCACAGGTGATACAGGTGATAGACACACTTAGCTCATTCCAATCAAATGGGCGAAATTTTTTCAGTTATTAACAAGAGTTCCTGATGGTGATGGATGTCCCGGAGGGAAACGGTTAGGGCTTCAACAAGGTCAACTCGTCTCATCGCGGCAAGGGAGAGGCAGTGCGCCGCTATGGGGCGGCATAACATCCACTGCATTTCCAATCGTCCACTTTATCATTTGAAGGAGTTGGCACGATAAACCTCCAGTACGTGTAGAACCAATACACCTAGCAGGTAAATCCGGCGCCCCTGACCAAGCGCTGCGTGGCGCCTTCCTCAATGAAGGAACCCCTAGCGCCCTACCGAGTTACAACACACGGACCCTAACGCCCACCGCATCCGCCTGTCCACTGTCTGACCGATAACGATGCCCCTATCGCGTCATTCACAAAGTACAGTATGAGGCGAGGGGATGAATATGAAGCGGCATGGATATATGAATGCATAGGTGCAGCCGTATCTACCGTAGCGGTGAGTGGCACGATGCCAACGGGGTACTCGTCCGAATGCCTCTAATTCAGAACAAAGGCTTTTCTGCAGGTTTTTGATCGTTTCACTTCGCCATTTCCCACTTTTTAGCATCCCTGCTGCATTTTGGGTGGAGTACCGAATTATCGTTTCAACTGCCTTTGATGGTGCGAGAACTACAAGGTTAGTGGGATAGATGTTGAACTGTTAATACGAAACAGTGTCTTTGTCGACACAAACACGATATCACCCGGAATATAAGAACAAGCGGGGAGAAATGGCAGCGGTGGTCCCACGTGGAGCCCCTACCTGCACCCCCCGGATGTCCGCGTAGACTTCGTCAATCAGCAGTGGACTCTAGCCAGCGTAGACAGTTCCTGAGTGTGACGTTGAGCAACAGTACGGGCATTAGCGCTAGTCACATATTCACTCTGAGCAATGAGATCTCTCCGACCTGTCTGATTCCGCTGCTTTTTCACCGGATGTACGTTTCGAATTATGCTCGCTTCATGAATTAGATGGCGAGAAATTACGCTTCAGGAAGCTCTCGAGAATGAAACCTATAAAAAAAGAAGGCGCAACATCCAATTCACCACGATCTGCCCGTCGTTCATCCGGTCCAGGATGACTACTACATTTACGTGAGTTGGCTGACAAAGTAGCAGACAAATGATGTGGGAACTGATTTCAAGGCTTCCTCCGTCAACGGAATATCTCTCACCTGAGGTGGTCGCTGAGGAAACCGTCGATGCTATTCTCACCAATAAGCGGATATTGTTGCTTCCTAAAAAGGCATACTTGCTGTACGCTGCCAAAGGGTGAGTATGACAAAGTAACTTTTGAACTTGCTTGTATTATCGCCACGTTTACTTATCTGTTCTCTCGTTGACATTGGCGCCGATGCCGTTTTTTTCCATTTTTGGATGGTACGGTTCAGTTCTAAGAGGCTCCTGCACCAAAACAATGCCAAAAGGTGAATAGTTTCATAAAAGTTGTTAAACGATGCAGTGCGCGATCCGAAATTCATCACAAGAGTGCTGAGCTATGGGCAAAAGTCGGACCACGGACGGGATTGTAATGCCAAAATGGCGGGACCTAATGCGGAACGTGTTGAGACTTCGTTAGCTTCGACTACTTTTTGCTTAATCTGGAATTCTTCCTGAACTTCTTCCACATGGTGGGAGAAAACCTGAAAAACGCCCATTTCTGTTACAAAATCTGAGCGAGAGCATATTGTCCCTAACTGCCTGAGCAAGATTTCATCAAAAGAGTGCTGAGTGGTGGGCAAGGCAAGATCACGGGTCGGATTCGAACCCGTATCTTCCGTTCTGCGATTGCGTTCCCTATTACGCTACTGGGGCCACTTTTACCCTTTCAGCACAATTACTATTCGTGCCATTGCCTTGGAGCACTCACTCGTTTCACGTGATGATAGTTAGAACAGTTTTTCACCATTTAGATGGTGCGAAAAATGAAACTGACACATTCAATACAGGTTCAAAATGAATTTCTTGAGTCATTACATTCAGAAGCGTGACAGGTCTCATTCAAATAACATGAAGAGGAAAACAAGCAAGAAATTAATGTCTTGGATTCAAAGGCACGGTCCGCGATCAGGTATAGAGGATGAAAATATGGCGTCGGGGCGGTACTGTGGTCCGTGACGAACAACTTTGTACCGGTTTTGCGGCAAAAAACTGTAAGGGAGGGGTGCTATGGGGCAATATAAGCTCAGTGATGCCTACTACTTTCCATTGACTCCACCTCCAGTCCACACCTTCACGGGCCACTTTTCAGTGAAAAACGAAGCTGCACGAAGAAAAACCATGAAAATCGTCACTTACAAGGCCATAGAGTTCTTATCAATGATTCACCTGTGCGGATGAGGGCTTAGTGTTGGTGATGGAGTGAGTTGAATGCAGACTGGGATCGAAATGGGGTTCTGTCTGCGGCAGTTGCCGTTTTGTTTTCTGCTTTTTTTCTTCCTATCGAGTTGCTCAGCACCTTGTCATCTATACGTAAGTCTAATCCACTGTCTGTGATGGCGAATTATCGCAGGTAGATCCATCTTCCATCAGTGACCACTCCCAGTGCACAGGTGCTTTTGAACTACTGGCATCTTCGTTTTTCCAACAACTGCGGTGCATTTTTGTTGATGCCACTTTCAGTGCTAATGCCGTTTGGACTCCAGAAATTTCGGCTCCGAGCTCATTTTAAAGAGGCAAGATCACCAAATCCGCTAAAAACTTGTATGTAAGGGTAATTCAACGTCTTGATCACGAAAATGGCATTCATTTTTGGCGCTGGTGCTAATGGATGGCACTACGGTTACCTGCGCTCCGCAAAGGCTGAGCCCAGGAGGTAATCGTAGTGTCCTCTCTTAACGCCAGCGCCAAGAATGTGTGTCATACTCGTGACCAGGATGTTGAATTACCTCTATATACAAGTTTTTAGTGGATTTGGTGGCTTAGGCAATTTGAAAATGAGCTCGGAACAGAAATTTCTGGAGTCCAAACGGCATTAGCCCACTTTCAGGATCGACAAATTGTCGTGGCTTTTGCCGTTAGACCGTACCTTCTAGCTGGGGCAGCTGAAATCGCACGGCTGTAGTTGAGCGAATAGCGCGATTGCCAGTAGTGCTGTTACGAGGTGACAAACATTGGTGGCCCTCCTGTAGTTGTGTGTTACCACCCATTTGTCGATCTGATTGGAAGCAGGCAATGGACACCGACAGCGACGATTTTGTTTTCTGTATACTAGAGCCTTTTGAAAGCCGCAGGGCCAAAGTCCATTGTCATGGTCATTATCCGTCTAGGCCAACGTAACTCCTGGTAACAGAACCCGGGCTGTCTCATCTGCATTCACACAAATCGGACGCTTGTGAGTGTCAGTTCCAAGTTGTTGTCATCTTTCGCCAGGGACCACGTTGCGTTTTCACAGCTGTGAATGACGTCTTAGGCGATGAATATCGCTGCTCGGGCATCTAATCAGTTCTGCATTCGTGCTTCTACAAGAAAGTGAGGTAGCGAAACCTGCACTCTTCCGAACATCTTTGATTTTTCGGACACAACACGGGAAGTGGTCGGATTATCAGTATTGAGATGCTCGAACACGGTCCGGTCTTCATGATCAGACAATCAGCGCTCGACTTTATCCACCCACTTTTCCTGAGCAGGATGAACATCATGGGGTCCTTCTCGGCCACAACTTTTTTCGTTCGTCCTTTGGTCATTTGGCCACATCTTCCACACTTGGGAACGCTATTATGTGCAACAAATGGCCCAACAGGAAAAATTTGAGAGGCGCAGTTGTGAAGCCCGACTTAACCCGGTGCTGAGGGTTTCTTTTGAATTCGGGTTTCAATTTCTTTAGAATTTCTTCTGTGGCCAGGCTGGCCGAATTTAATGTATACGTAGCTGAAGGTTCCAGCTAAAGAAGCCCACATCAATAGCCACTTTGCTTTCTGTCATTTCTCTACTTACTCCACGTTTTAGATGGGACGACCTTGGTTTGGGTAAGTCGTGACATAAGCCTGTTGGCGTTAGAGTGAATGTTGTCTACTTATGGAGCGCCCTAGCAAGTCTGGGAATGCAATTCCGAGAGAAAACATGGAGCTTTGAAGTTGGCATACTTCAGGTGAGAACTTAGGGGGCGATTGAATGATGCGAAGCTGACTCAAATACTGTGCAGCCTCATTCTTTTTCATAGTGCTGCTAGATAGGAAGGGCAAGAATGCGTACTTGATCTGAACAAAGGATGTTGCGTTTTTGGAACTATTACCAGTATTTCTTTGCCCACAACGTAAGATGACAGTTGCCGTTAACGGAAATATCACGCGAAAAACGCATCTCACACACCCCATGTTCAGGTGTGAAAGATGTAGTGCCGTTAGGTGAGGTGTACAAGGATGCGTACTTCATTTGACGAAGGACGTTGCCTTCTAGTAGCATGTTGCCCTTTCGTAGCCACGCCTTCTTCATCTGCCGTGTACGGAGTATACCTGTGCGACTGAAGATCCTTTATAGCAGACTCTATCTAGATAAAGGCACGCGACAAGAGCAGCGTCTGCGATGGTATGGGCTTGTGAGGGAAGGTCCTGAAAACAACCAGATAAAGTGGTCACTGGGTCATGGGACGCAGGTGAAACGAGGAGCCTCAAGAATGATGAAGGTTTGTCATCATGCGATACCTTACTGAAACTCAAGCGATGGGGGGGGGAGGAGGCGGGGTTGGGGCACTTCGGCATTTTGCACTTTCGCTGCTCCATTTGTTACGTTTGCATATCTCACTCTGATGAAACCTGTGCGCTCCTGTGAAATCAGAGCAAGCCACATGGTGAAACCTGTCGATTCTTGTAAGCTCATGAGATAGCGTTCTAGATGGGTCGACACGTTGCGATAGTAGCAAAAGTGCAAAGTGCCCCTTCGACGCCGAACTGCGCCCGTTCCCTCGAATGGGGAAAGGCTGCAGCATCCAACAAAAACAGCTAACCTGCGAGGCGCGCGGACTATCAATTAGAGAGAAGGCAGATATGCTGCTCTCGAAGCACAAAATACAGGAATGCGGAAAAGACCATTAGTTTTGATATCTAGTGTAGGAATGCCTTTGTATTTATGAATAAGCTACTGCTTATTGCAGTTTGGTACCTCGACGAACCTTCCACGTGTGCTTACTGCTTGCATATATTGAATGCCTGTACTGGAGGTGGAACTCGCTGAGCCGTTTCTTTTCCAACATTTTCAGAATGGCTACCCGTAAATAGAGGAAAGGTGTGGGTTCTTCCCTTCACCATATCTCACCAATTTCAACATATAGAATGCTCTTATTTGGTATGTTATTGTTCCCTATGTGTGTTTGCTGTCGTCTCATCTTCTCTAGTTTGTTACTGTATCTTATCGCTATATGTTCTATTAATAAATCGTATCACGTCATAGCTGTTGGTTCCTGCTGCACTTCGCATAGTTCAACTCTAGCTCACTCAGAAAGCATCGCCTCAGCAGGGATTCGAACCCGTATCTAGCGTTTTCCGAGCACGTGCTGCTGTTACACCACTAATGCCATAGCCTGACGGGAAGTGGCACGATAAGTCGACAGATAGGTTGGGTGAATTCACGTAGCCGAAAAGAATCCGGTGCCCCGGCGCAGGCGCTGTGTGGCATCTTTCAACCAAGGACGCCAATATAGCGCTCAACCGAGCTGCAACATTCCGAGCAGACGCCACCACAACGCCCAATCCACCACCCCAGGCCACATCGATGCTAATGGTTTACCGCCTCATGTGCGAAAACAATTGATATGACACAGCTGCGGAGCATGCATGGGTAGATGAAAGCATATAGGCTAGTTCGCTGTGGATTAAGGGGCGGGTCAAATGGGGCGAGCTTGGCGCGGTTTTGCACCAGTTGTTGGAGCGATCAAGCTGCAAGGCCGCATCATATCGTTCGTATCACTCGTTTTCTACCACTCGTTGTCGCATATTTGCTCCAACAAGTAGAAGAAGAACGGGTTTGGCGCCATGGCACACTCACACGCAAGCCCCTTCACTCACACCGAACTAGAGCATACATGTGGCTTTATGCATCTGGCGACTGTTGGCACTGCCATAGAAAACTCGTTCACCTATTGGATGACACCTGAATAGATTCGATAAGGGGCCTTAGAATGGAAGGGTGACCGAATTCGTGTAGGTTGCAGCAGCTGCGAGATCGTGATTTCATGAGGTGTATTGCACGGTAGGGTGGTGGCTGACAGAGCTGAAAACCACTGATGAGATCCGATAAGGGACTCTAGACGCGGGGTGTCACAAATGCTCAGCGCAGGTTGCGCGCGTCCGTGGGACCTTGATTTCAAGACGTGGTATAGGGAAAGGGAAGTGAACATGATTGGTGTGTGACAGAAGCTGACAACATCTGATAAGATTCATTGAGGGGCCTTAAAGGCGGAAGGTCACCAATTTCGTAGGGCGGGTTGCAGGGTTTGTGGATCTCGGTGCAAAGAAGTGGTATAGGGGAAGGGGAGGAAACCCCTGGACAGGTGACACTAAGTGACAGCAACTGATAAGGGTTGAAAGCGTCATCATGCGGAATCCGCAACACGCTTACTGCCACAATGCGACTGATATGATTCAGGTATCAGGCTCTCAGTAGTTCGTACACAACTCACTCTTATGCTCTTACCGCTATCGACATCATATACGGCCACTGAAGCAACCGGAGTTCAGAAGCATGGCGGTTGTTTACTCAATTGCCTGACAGCAGCAACTGGCTTTATCACTACCAGTCGGATCGCCGGCTAACGCCGAGCTCTCCTCTTTCTTGGAAGCCCGGCTTCGCCGGGCTCATGCAACTGCTTTAGAGTCGTGACTAACCGCTGTCTTCTAATCAAATGAATGTAGAAAGCACCTATGATCGCAGGGCACTTTCATAATGAAAAGTTCAAAATCTGGTTATGGATAATCGATTACTCCCATCTTATGACAGCCATGGATGCTTCGATCTCCGCAGTCGCTGCGTGCTCCTGTTCAGGCGAGCGTCGATCGCGCCAATATAGGTACCCTTCACCCAAACTAACCTCAGCTATTCCCTGCTCAGCCACCCTACAGGTCACGCTCAGCTGCTACGCGAATAGCGCGTGCAATGGTTCTGAGTGCACTAAATTTTTGTGTCATGTTGTGGAGGGTGTTTATGACTATCAAAACGCTATCCGCAATTTGATAATGCAACATTAATTGTTCAGTTCCGATACGTCGATCCATTTTCTTCCCATCTTATCGCAACCGTAGACGCCTTACCGCCGCAGGCGCTATGTGCTCCTAATCGCGAAATCGCCGTTCTCATCTGATAACCCCCTCACCACATCATATCCAACTGACCCTAACTTAACTGGCGCCACTCCCGCACGTGGTATGCAGCCGCCACGTGAGCAGCTGGTGCAACATAGAGACACTACGCCGCCACTGCTCTTACCATCGCCTTGCTCGTGCTCACGTCCAGCTCTCAAGCGAGCAGCTCCTGCTATAGCACAGAGTCTATCACAGTGGTTGGCTAAGAAAGGGGAGCTATTCACAATCCAACAGCTTCCTAGTTCGTTGCTGTAGCATGGATTAGCTTGCAGTTCTGCTAGGGGTTCTTTCCTTCTGTTTTGCCGCCTGCTCCTGTCCAAGCGTACGCTACGACCCCTTACTGTACCCAGTTTGCCCGATTCAATTCATATGCCTCCTTCCCTGCATGGGCTCAGATCCGACTGAGTACGCCCAGGAAGTGAGGATGGGAGAAGGGGGGTCACTCGATACTAACTCCCACCTACCTCACCTCACCCATTCCGTACTCGCCACTCCACCCCCCCCCCTCCCCCACCTTGCCCCTTCTGCACGCGCTTATGTCCAACTCGCACGCGAGCAAGCCGTGCAATGTCTCGGAGTGTATGGTTTTCTTAAATAGTGGAGAGTGTTATTCAGAACCAAAACAACTAGTCTTACGGTAAGCATAGATTGGCTTGCAGTTTTTGTTAGCGGTTGTTTCCTCATCCATTAGTGTCGTTTCTACTGAACGTGCGCTACGCGCCCCTCATTGTACCCCCCCCCCCCTCCCCGCGCCCCTTCCCTCTGCCTCCCTCCAATGCATGTGCTCTGCCACGGGCAGCAGTCGCTGCAAGTGGCTCGGAGTGTACCGAGTGGTTGTCTTATATATGCTGTTATCACAATCAAAACATTGGATTGATACATCTGCACCGATGGGTTCCCGGTTTGGCTAGCGGTCGTTTTCTTCTTTCAACGTGTTTAATCCCGTGAAGAATTTTGCGGACGGACAGACATACAAACATACTTACTTACATACATACATACCGACAAACCGACACACAAAGTTTCTGCTTTATAGAATGTAAGGATGACTATCTTTCATCAACAACTCGAGAGAGGACTATTCTGAGCGTTAATCTGCCCGAATGCGGGAGTGCATACTAGAAAAAGAAACCTACAGTGGTGGAGAACGCATCAAGCGGTAGGATGCTCCAAAGGCTACTCTAACAGGTTGCTGAATTTTCGTGTGAGGGTTACGGAGATTTTTGGTACTAAGTCCGAGAAAAAATGGACAAAAGGATAGATTTCAGCGTTACATTGGGACAACGGTTTCAATCCTACCATATATAACCGGCTATGTCCGTGCGTGTGTGTCTGTCCCTTTGGAGATATTGGTTCCAAGAAGTCACGTAGAGGGTGTGACGGGAACACTATTGGTGGGTTAGGAAGTGATATCAGTTGATAATATCTGATAAGAGGCCTCAGAAGGGGATTCTCACCATATTCGTGAAGCGGATCAGAGCATCAGCCAGGTGTTGATTCCAACATATGATGTAGGGTATGGGAAAGGAACATTTTTGGTAGACGACAAGAATTGTCAGCTGCTGGTAAGATTCGAGGGATGTTTATTGATTATTTATGTTAGAAGGATATGATCACTGAGTCCATCACGCGGATCACAGCAACAGTAGGAGGTTGCTTCCAAGATACCAACATAGGGTTCAGGAAAGGAACACTATGTTGGTGGCAACAACTGCCAGAATCTGATAAGATTGGGTAAGGGTCAGAAAGATGAGGCCACTGTTTCCATACCGTCGCAGAGTGGGTCGTAGAATCAGCTTTGGTTCCAGCAGGTGATATAGGGTGTGAAATGGGGTCAGGAACGGTAGGCGACAAAAAGCCATAACAACTCATAGGTACTGATAAGACACCTTGCAGTCATCGTTTCAAGGTGTTAGAACTTTCGAAGTACCAAATTCCAAAGTTTTTGTGAACGGACGGTGTGTGGTAAGTAATCATACTAATTGATTAAATTTGATGAAAATCAATTTTCGTCACATTACTTAACGCTTTTACCGATTTACTGTCAAGTATTATAGGCGCAGTGGATTTGTTTCTTTTGATGTCGTTAGAATTTCGGAAGTAACAAAGCGCTGTATGTTGCATGATCCTCTAGCCTGATTTAACTTTAACCCATTGCTTGAGCTATTTTCAGTTATTTCTCTACATTTTGCTGGAAAATGCACTGTGACGCTTAGGCGCATTTTGCGCACTCTACCTCGCCCTACAGACTGCCTCACTCTATTCCTGCCTGGCGAAGCCAGGCCTATCCGGCGAAGCCGGGCCGTTACAAAGAAGGAGGAGCGGCCGGTGGCTGCCAGGTGATCCGACTGGTTATTTATATTGTATTTGTCTATATTTGTTAGTAAAGAGTTGAACGGCAAACCGATCCAGAGTAAAGGAGCAAAGCAATCCAAGCAAAGGATGGTCATTCCCCAAAAAGTCTTTGCTAAACTACTGTGTACTAAACTACTCCATGGACCACGCCCTGCACGAGTACACTAAGGACTGGCCTATAGAATGAATAGGAGAAACTAAACAAAAAACCCTGCCTTGGTGAAAGATATGGATTTTTTTGACTGATCGTGATTCGTATACAATTCGCGCGGTCCTACGTGGCCTACAAAGCGCGCATTGAATGCGTATCACG
Source organism: Cooperia oncophora (assembly GCA_036418165.1). NCBI lineage: Eukaryota > Metazoa > Nematoda > Chromadorea > Rhabditida > Trichostrongylidae > Cooperia > Cooperia oncophora. The sequence goes on from MU912456.1 coordinate 33,979, forward strand.
CTGTGGTCAATGTTTTAAGCAATCCGAGAGGCAGGGTATTCAGCTGAAGGAGAATTCTTTTCACTTTATGGAGAGCCCTTGTGATCGACTCTATTAGTTGATTAACTTAGCCTAGCTTCTGCAGCTCTTGGAATGGAACTGATATCTATTCCCTTGTTCTGCAACTCAACATTCCCAGGGATGAACAGCTTAAAGGCAGCTGGCACCATAAATCCCTATGACGAGACGACTAGCAGGAAGGATTCCGCGACCATGAACAGGCGCTGGTTAGCGCATTCCCCAAGTTACCCTTATGAGGTTCTATCGAGCCACAACACACCCGAACGCCCACCGCGCCCGCCCGCCCGCAAATGGACGACCGTACATGATGCTCGTATTGCTTTATTTGCTAAGCAAACTATGAAGCGAAGGGATTGGTATGAAGCGGCAGCGGTACTGCATGGATATACAAGTTCATACTTGCAGCCTGCCTACTGTAGCGCTTATTGGAAGATGTCTACGGAAAACTCGTCTGAATATGAGTCATCAAGAACGAAGGCTTCTCCGTGCAGTTTTTGACTAGTTGACTTCGTTTTTTCGCGATTTTCCCGCTACATAGCGCCCTGCTAGCATTTAAGGCCGAGCACCAATTTATGCCAACTGCCTTTAAGTGGTTCTACGGTCTCAACGACATAGAACACATGCAACAAATAAAATTATTAATGTGCTAGAATACTCCATGTTCGACCGTCATGAACCCTTCTTGCAAGCAGCAAACAAGCAATTGCTTTTCCACAAACCAACCGAGCTCAACTATTTGGTCAAATACTTGCGCTCACTCAAAAGATGAATTATTATGATCGTTGAATTTCCCTGCTGAAACTTCATCTCTTTTTCCTTACCCTATTAACCCCACAACAAGCGGGAATTCGTACAAACACGCCTTCTCTTCAATGTATGCACGCACGTTTAAGCTAGCCTCGGGAGGGTCTTATATGAAGCTTTTTGAACAGTTTTGTTCTGTTTTTCTTCGCTATTCGATTACTTGGTGTCTTTCGTATCTGAGCTCAACTACCTACCAGGTACACTCCTTATTCCTGAGACGAAGTAGGTGTTGGGGGGGCCGGCCCTGGAACGCATGAAGGGGAATGGGTTACTCGTGGGATATCCCATTCAGGACGTGATAGTGCCAAAGGATGGTCCCTAACCTCTGGCACATTTGTCCTCTTAGAGTTTCTGCAACCACAAGCAAAATGTCAAATTTGACACCTCGGTTGTGGCTAAAGGAACCCACCGAAGACAATACCACAAAGGATGCGAATCATGGACGGTCGAACATGGAGTATTCTGGCACATTAATAAGTATATTTGTTGCGTGGGGTCTACAGGGGGGCCAAAAAAAGACATTTCGACCGAGTCACATATCAACAAAAATTTTGCAGCCCAGACAGAGGACGTGGATACGAGTACAGCGGCGGAAGATACCCAAGATTTTCCTCTATAAGCAGGAGCTGGCTCTCACCCATCAGCTTCATGTGCACCAAAATATGAAGTCATCTCCAGTTGCAGTCTGACTGGAGAAGACCTTTAAAATTCATGTCACCTTCAAACAGTTGCGAAACTTGTAGTATGGAGTCATCCATAGATAGCTAGCTACCTGGAGAGCAGTACTCTCGATCTGAAAGACCTGCAGCTCGAGCAGCTCCGTCACCGTCGCTACGGTCTAGGATATCATCTTCACCTCAGTCGCCAAGGCGCCAGTTGATGGTGGGGACCGGACTTGCCTGGAATGGAGAGACCGATATTTTCTTCGTAGTTCCCGGACTGAGGTGAGGGCTGGCGGTCACACCGACTCGAGAAGAATGCCCTCTCCACATGTCGTTTATCCTCTTCTTGGAAACTTTGTACTGCTACAGGATTGGGTGCCACCACATGGAATCAAAGGGCGTTGTGAAAACTCTTGCCTACTTGGAATGGAAGGGCGTTGAGTACCTGGAGGAGGTGGAATATCTGAGCAGGTTACCTGACCCCCTCCCTTGTTTGGGCGGAGTTCAAAAGGATGGTCTACAGTGGCGGAGAAATCAACGATCTCGCTGAACTCAGGCACCCATCACGGTCGCGGGCACAATCTCTCGATGGCCCTCGTCCAGAAGGCTGCGGCGGAGTACCATGATGGTATTTAATATGCTCTTCAATATGGTGGTAGAAATGTCCGATAAGAACTCAATGAAATGTAACATAGAGCGCCTCGGAAGAAAAGTTTTTTTTTGCCTCCCCCCCCTGTATCGTTGAGACCGTAGAACCACTTAAACGCATGTTGGCATAAATTGGACCGCTCGCTGCTTCGGCCTTATGCATTAGGCAGCGGCACTACTCACCTGGGGTACCCTGCACCTGTGCTCGGCGCGTATGCATCATCGGGAGATCGTTCCTCCGAGCGGGCGCGAGTTAATCACGTTCCATTCGTCCCTGCAACGTGGCAAGAGTTGCCCAATGAACGCTCCTCAGGCTCGAGGGACACGATGAACTTCATAGCCTTCGTTCAGAGCCTTTCAACAGAAATCTGCCATCGCGTAGGCGGTGCGGTCCCCAGGCGTTCGCTTGACATCCCGTGGAATCCAGTCCGGTGACTGCTCTGGTCCAGCGGTCGTCCTCGAAACGCGCGAGCGTTGTCCGGCCCCCTGATCCTTCGAAACCTTGGCAAAGTGCGGCGGCGTCTCTGATCTCGATCGTTGGCGGAGTGCGGAGCTGCCGGATTCCCTCTCACATTGCGTGTAGCGGGAACTCGAGCATCGCCCCTTTCGATGGCGCGTTGAATAACGCGGACGCATGCTCATCCTGCTTTCGTAGAGTCCCAAGTCTCTGAGGCGTACGTCAAGGCAGGAGAGGACGCGCGAATCGAAGAGGTGGCACGCGGAGCTTGGTGTTTCTTCGTCTTCTCGCTACTCCCTCGATGTTCTTGAAGGCACCCCAAGCCGCTCGCTTCCTCCTGCTCAGCTCTGGAGCTAGGTCATTCATCATATTTGATTTCACGACCTAGGTACACATACGTGGAAGCATTCAGAGATGGTCGTTCCGTTGAGCGTGCTGCGGGCATCAGATACCAATCCGTTTTCATGTAACAATCGTCTTCGTTTAAGCTTCAGCCGTAGTGACCGGTAAGTCCTGTTCACTGCCACCGCTTGCCTGCTACGAAAATTCGGCGCAAGAAACATTCGCTTGCCAGCCTCTTGCTCCATGTTTTCGTGCTCGGTTAGATCAAAACGATGTCGGTGTCAGGCAGAGCGTGGAGGGATGGTAGATTAGTGAGGCGGCGCTGTATGTTGCCGCGTACCGGTCGATGCTTCACTCCCCAGTTGTCCTTGCCCGATTCTCATGCTTTGACGCAGTATGACGGTTCTCGGGAGCAAGGGCGCTCGACAGAGTCTTAGGCGAGATGCGTGTCGAACCCTGTCGGGACCCTTCTCTTCTACAGTCAATGAGTATCTCCTTATGTTAACGGAATGGATAAATCTTTGGTCGTGCAAGTTCCTGTAGAGCTCACCGAAGAATCCAGTGGAGGGTGTAGCTGAGTAGAATACCCGTGCCCCCAAGGCTGTCCGGGAACCTGCTTCTATCGCTCCGCCCCGCCCCCGCCCCCCCCCCCCCCCCCCCCCCCCCCGCCCCCCCCCGCCCCCCCCCCGCCCCCCCGCCCCCCGCCCCCCCCCCCCCCCCCCTCCCCCCCCCCCCTACGAAGTCGAAGCCTTCTCTCAAGTCGGATGAACGTGGAGACATAACGGCATCTTGTACTCTCGCGATACTTCAATTGCTTCGTTACCGTTGGCATGTGATCGATCGTGCTGAATCGTTTCTTCGAACCCTGCTTGCTCGCCAAGGCATGTCCTTCTAGTCTAGTTTCTGCCAATCCTATAAGGATGACTCGTTGGTAAGAGTGTTTGTAGACTACAGACAGCAGCAAGATTGGGCGAATAATTGCCCAATGTCGTTGACAGGTCTCCCTTCGTTGTACAGCAATCACAGTCTTGTGGTTTCTCCAGCGGTACGTGGGTGACCTTGCAATTCCGAAGGTATGGCACGTGAGAGTAAAAGAGAGACAGAGTATATATGACAAAAGAACATGGGCGGAAGAAAATCTCAGATGTTGGCGGGTCTGATTCCTTCGGGGACCGGCGTGAGTCCGCGTCGAGCTTCGTGGTGGCACCGAGGCGAGATTGGGGCGGTGTGGGATGCGGGACTTCGGAAGGAGAACTGCAGGAACGACATATCCATCCTGCTCCAGCGGTATGTTGCAGTGGACGTGGCTGTCGAAGAGATCCGAAGCTAGAATCGTGGGATGACCTTCTTCCATTTGCCCTTGATGCGGTGATTGTTCCATCCGGACGCCGGAGGGCGGGTCATCCATTGGTCTTTAACAAGTATGGCGAGAGTCCGCGGCGTGGGCGTTGCGATGCTCGTTCAGCCTTCTGCGGCGTTCGCACCAATACTGTCGCTCTTCTCTTTCCTGAGTCTTTTTTATCGCGGGTCCTCGGCATACGCTTCGCAAGCTCAGACGCTCAGCTCGTGGAGTAATTTGCCTGGGGCTCGCGGCGCTCCACGGTGCGAATCAGCTCGCAGAGTTTCCAGCAGTAGAGCCTTCGTTAGTGATCTTTGGAAACCCTCTTACTTCTTGGCCGCAGTCGTGAGATGCTGAACAAAAGCGTTCGTATTTCCTCGTCGAATGTTGTGCAATAGACAGACAGATCCTCGGCCAGAGCCAGCGAGAGAGTGAAGTGATCCCAGTTGATGAAGGTCTTGGGCTTCGCTTCTTGAAACTTGCGGCTCTCTCTCTCGCATCGAAAAGCGCGAATCTTGCAGCCGAAGGAGGCGATTTGGTCGGATGCCTGTAGAACTTAGCGGAGCTTGTAACAGCGACATCGATTAGGCGAAAACCTTCGATTGCAGATATAGTGTCGATCATCGTTATTGGGATTGTCACCAGCGAGCACTCCCTGTCCAGCGTAGAAGGAGTAGCGGCTTCTGGAACTGCGAGTTACCATGGATCTGGTGGTGGTCGACTGATAAACTCAGACGAGCCTTTCACGCTGCTCACTTTCACTCGTTCGTGAGTTCCCGATGTGAAGTTCTTCAGCCGGTCTCTTGGTCCGGTCTTAGCGGTTGAAATCACGACGAGTGACGCTTGAAGAAGGTATGTCTTCCTGTGGCTTCAGAACTCTCTAATTCATATAGAACGGCTTCCGAGCTCATTTCTCCTGCGTCGTCAGGCTTGAATGTTGCGTGCAGTAGGGACGAGCATTGTCAAAGCTTGGGAGCTTGAACACATCTTCTCAATCGTCAAACGTCCAGAATTCGGGTGCGTCAACTTTCTACGAATCGATGTTCGAGGACCCGCCCCCCCCCCCCCCCCCCCCCCCCCCTCCTCTGGGCAAGTGCGTGTTTAGACGAGGACGCGCGCACACCCGCCAACGCCTGCCTGCTGTCGCATGTTCGAAGGAACAGTTCTTCTCCGTCTTGTACACGGCGCGCGCGGGCGAGCGACCGGTGTCGAGTTAGCCGGCGATGCCTCTTCTTTCTCGGTCAGTACGGATGACGTCTAATTTTGATTGCTTCCTGGGCGCTTTCAACATCAGATCTCGGATGTGAGCTTCCGATGCAAGCGTCCGGTGGCGTGAAAGTACAGATCGTGCATCCTCAGTCCTGGGGCGACCTCAAGATTCTCCCCGTTGTGCCCTGTCATTCTTTGCACCTCGTCGCGAGCGCAGGTCCCAGCACGTGCGCCTGTCGGTGGTTCCCTCAGCTTCCAGGGGAAATGACGGCCCACCTATTAGTTGTACTGTGTTTCGGCAGAAGAAAATTAACCACGCGTGTAGCCTCGCCAGGCTCTGAGCGGTGCAACCCTCGCATGCGTAGTTTTTGGAACCAGCGTCCAAAACCGTTTTCACCCCCACGCCACGATGACGGCGACTGCGATAGCGATTTAGGGGGGCAGCAGCGGCGCTATGTGAGTGGGAAAATCGCGAAAAACCAAGTGAACTGGTCAAAAAAAATTGCAAGGATAAGTCTTCGTTCTTGATGACTCATATTCAGACGAGTTTTCCGTAGACATCTTGCCAATAATCGCTACAGTAGGTAGGCTGCAAGTATGAACCTGTATATCCATGCAGTACCGCTGCCGCTTCATACCAATCCCTTCGCTTCACAGTTTGCTTACCTTAGCAAATAAAGCAATACGAGCATCAGGTACGGTCGTCCATTTGTGGGCGGGCGGGCGGGCTGGGCGTTCGGGTCGGTGTGTTGTAGCTCGATAGCACCTTGTAACTAGGGGAATGCGCTGCCCAGCGCCTGTTCATGGTCGCAGAATTCCTTCCTGCTAGGCGTATTAGTCCTACTCGTCTTAGGTTATCGTGCCAGCTGCCCTTGAGCTGTTCATCCCTGGGAATGTTGAGTTGCAGAACAAGGGGAATAGATATCAGTTCCATCCCAAGAGCTGCAGAAGCTAGGCTGAGTTAATCAGCTAGTAGAGTCGCCACAAGGGTTCATAAAGTGAAAAGAATTCTCCTTCAGCGGAATACCCTGCCTCTCGGATTGCTTAAAGGGAGCGCCCGCGTACATTTGATGTTTCTGCGCCCTAGATATCGTAGCTTTGTCGACAGGGGCAGAGGATGTACTGATCTCGCAGCTCAAAAGTACGAGAGGATGGCGCCACTCGCTTGTGAAGAGAATGCCGCCCGCCCACCTGACTGCCATAACTGCTTTTGGTTTTGCTTTAGCGGCTGAGTCCGTTTCAAGAATTGTGAGTTGTGAAGCTTATACTATGATACGTGATCCAGCAGTTAAGAAAAAAGCAGATAAAAAAAATCATGGAAAATGCCCTATATGTACCCTATGCTAGCCAGATGGGCGGGGCGGCCAACACTTCACTTGCGAACGGCGCTATCTTCTTGCCTTTTTGAGATACAAAACTACATAGCACATACAGCATCCTCATAGGGAGGGCTATGATACCCAGAGAGGGCGCGCGAACATCAAATGAACGGGCCGCCTTTAAAGGCACGTCTCGCAAACAAACAAGGCTATAACCTCACAAATATGACAGATGATCCACGAGGCGATTGTGATGACTGTAAACGTATGTCGGCTGTCAATGAAAAAGTTAACTAGCATGCTTTTCGTGGTGGTAGCTCAGCAACACAGCCGTAGAAATCTGTAACCAAATTTCTGGCTACAGCAGTAGTAATCTAATGATAAAGGTCCTCAAAATTGCAATAATAAATGAGATTATTATCTACATTCTATTTTCTGCATTGTGACGAGGCGAGCCAAGCTAATGAAGGCGAGCCAAGCTGGTCATTCAAAGACAGTTCCCGTGATCAAGTGGACGAAATGCCACAGTGCATTTCACATCATTGTCCCCATTCGCAGCGAATATACCATTTCCGTCACTCGAAATGGTGAACTAAGGAAGCTGGAGACGTGTGATTATTGAACCACTGCAACCACGATTGCTTTCGTTCTGCGAGACGACGTCTTACAAGCGGAATTGCGTGCATAGCGTTGCCTGGAACGTCATAGGCTGATTTCCCGTGCTTTTGCAGGGAAGAGGTGGCACGTCGAATTCTACTGATTGGGCTTGCCGTCCTGCAAACTCGCCCAAGGCGCTGGCCTCACTGCTAAGAGATATCTGTTAGAGTGTCTCCAAAGTTTTTTTTCACTTCTTTCTCTACTGTAAGGGTACCTATGGACCACTGGTTCATGATTAATTACCTGTCACCTGTAGTCTTGGTCATGGGGATTGTCTTCAACAGATTCAGAGAATCCCTATAATGGTAAGCCTGTTAAAAGGTTGGAAAATTGGAATGTGCTATTCAGCAGACCGTGAATGTAAAGTACTATATGGGAGAAATCTGTCATGAATATATCTGATCGTGTGTTTCCTATGCGCCATCACACGATTTTGCTAAAAGCTGTAACTGAAGGTATTATTAATATATATTATTACGTATTAATACATAGTAGGGCAGGTGGAGGGTGAATAGAGCAATTGCTCTCCAGGAGAGTGATATTCGGCTTTTATGCATAGTAACGCAGCTGCTGAGGGTTTAGCCGGAAATTCGAGCTCGAATCGAAAATGCTGAACAGGATCAAGCTGCTCTTGGAATTGAGCTGCTTGCCAAATCCTCAACCAAATGTGGACATCGTTGGCAATTTTTTAAGTTCAGAACAAAGTGTTTTCAGCGAATGGAAGGGCAAGACACTCTACTGCAAGGTAGTCAAGCAATACCACTGAAACTGTACCAACAATTGGGAGCAAATCCGCCGTGGCGCACCCGAAAAGACTGCATTGTACAAGAGTAGCATAGCACCTCGTCGCTTCGGCTGAAGAGTTCTCATGAAATCCAGTAAGGTCTCCAAGTGACGTCACTTATAGGATGAGCACACCAGATCTTCCACTTCACCAGAGCGTTCGGCTCATCCACAGGTGGTCTTAGGCTCGACGTACTTGAGAGAACTGAAGTCCCCATGTAGCTGATCTGCCGGGTTTTCGTAAGCGATCCCGTGTGGATGGCCTCCTCAATGTATTTCGCTAAATGTATCGCCAGCTCAATCGAAGAGGGAAGTCAATATTTGAACATTAGGCCAGTTTAAAACACGTGTCCAAACACTTTCAAACATGCTGGACACACTACCTCGAGTGGCATCCATTGACCACTCCGTGTTGTATTATTTACTATGCAGGAAAGTCAACTGAGTAATAAAAACCAGTAGGAGATCTCACGCAGTGCTTGTTGTCTCTCTTTTCTGCTCTTCCAAAGTCAGATGGACTTTTTTCTTTAAAGGTCAATTCGGCTGAGATTTTGCATCCAGGCTAGTTTGACCCTCTGAGCAGGAATACCACACCCGCTCAGACAAAACTGCAAGGCGCCCGCATTACAGTTGACTACACTGCATGCCTGTCTTGCATCCGATGCCTGTAGTGCGTTCTCTATTCATTTTCGTGCCAAGCTATGTATCAGCGCAGCTTATAGAGGTCTTTTTAGAAAAGCGAGGCAAGGCCTCTTTAATCGCCGATAGTGATTTTTTTCCTTTGCTAACAATAAGGCGATTAGCCGAATTGCAGGGCTCTGATAGGGCTCTTATAAAAATATCAGATTTGACTTGTTCATTTATTTATTCTGTAAACAAGTCAAAAAAACATTTGGCCATTCTTGTGCTATCAGAATTTACTCGCCACTTGGGGTATGTGTCCCTGGTTTTTTCACCTACCCTTTTTTCTCTTTGCCCCTTTTTGCCGTCTGCGGAATGTTTCAGAAACCCATTTGCCAAATTTCAATTGTGCCTCGCCTACCCAAGCGGGCGCTTCCCTCGCTGTCGGTGTTCGCTATTTATTTTATTCAATCCTCTTTCTTACCCTCGCCACTTTTCGTTTTCTGAAACTGGATTACAAGTTTTAGCCAGAGGTTCCTCCTGCCCAAAGGTTCCTTGCTTGCCAGGATGGGCCTCCATTCCTTATGCACGCACATCTAACATTGCAACTCTCCTCACTCCACCATTTTTCTCTCGTCTCCAAACTATCTCAGGCCGAATCATGAATTTTTGCGGCAGGTACCGCCCACTTGGGGCACACCCTGCCTGTCCTGGATTTGTACCCTTCATTCCATTTCTCAACCCACTGGTCAACTTCGCCTTGGTTTGCTGCCTCTGGGCCCATTTCTGAACAGAACAACTGGTGCACTGCTCACACGGTCACCCTAGGCGGGGCTTAGCTCTTGTGATCTACGCATATCTTTGTCTATGCCGTACCTATTCTAATCATGGCGCGACCTCTGCAAGTACATATCTCTTCGGATAATGTCGAATTCCCGAAACGACAGATGAGCAGGCAGAAAGATGAGGTCGTCTGGTGGCATGTGACATCGTAATCGGAAAATAACGTGAAAGTGCGCTTTTTGTTACTGATTGTTCCACTCTTCGTTCAGGCCAGATTTCTGCTGAAATTCCTCCTTGGGGGTACACTTGGCTAGAATTTTGTTCTAGGGGGTTCTTTCACTCCTTGGACAAGAATATCGCGTCAGCTCAATTAGGAAGCGGTAGGAACAACGGGAATGGAAGCGAAACATTCGTGAAGTTGCGAATCATGAATTCTGGAGAGGTCAAACTTCCAGACTGCAAAAGAAATCACGCTTCCCTTACGGGGTATGTATACAGGGGGGGGGCAAAAAAGTCATTTTTCCTCCATGACTTTCAAGGGGCTATAAGTTACACTTTATTAGATTTTTATCGGACATTTTTACTACCATATTAAAGAGCACATTAAATACTATAATGATACTCCGCCACAGCCTTCTGGAGGAGCGCCATCGAGAGATACGGCCGCGCGAATGTGAGTGGGTACCGGAGTTGAGCGAGATCGTTGATTTCTCCGGCACTGTGGACCACCCTGTTGAGCTCCGCCCGAACTAGGTAAGAGTGGGTTCAGGTCAGGGGACATATTTCAATATTACATCTTCATCAGGTACGAAACGCAATTCCATTCGAAGTAGGCGGGGTTTTTCCAAAACCCTTCGATTCCATGTGGTGGCACACAAACCTGTAGCAGCACAAGGTCTCCAAGAAGGTACGGGCGACCACATGTAGGGAATATATCCTTCTCGAGTTACTTGATGTAACTGCCAGCGCTCACCTTCAGTCGGGGTCTACAAAGAACATATCGGTCTTCCCATTCCAGGTACGGCCGGTCCACACCATCAACCCGCGCCTTGGTGAATGGGGTGAAGATGATGTCCTGGACTGTAGCGACGTTGCCAGAGCTGCTCGATGTTTGAGGTCTTGCAGATCAAGAGTACTGGTCTCCAGGTAGCTATCCATGGGTGATTCCATTCAAGAAGTTCCGCAGCTGTTTGGAGGCCACGTGAATTCCAAAGGCGTTCTCCACTCAGGCTGCGACTGGAGATTGGTGTACATGAAGGTGAATGGCGGCAGCTGAAGGTGAATGGCGGCAGCCGGTCACTGCTTATAAAGGTAAGATTTGGGATCTTCCGCATTGGTACTCATATCCACTTCCTCTGTCTGGGCGAAAACTTCGCTCATATGCGACTGGCCGGAATGACTTTTTTTTGCCCCTCCCCCCCTGTATGAAGCTACATACTTGTGAAAGCTTCCTTGGGAAATTCCCGTATCCCCTACCATTGGGATACAAGGCGCAGTTTTCCGTGGTTACAGAGATGCTCACGTGCGCGAAAATTTTCCCTGCGGGCAGCAGCTCTTCTTGCCTCTTCGTTCCCACTTTATTAAAAATTATAAAAAAAATTATAATCATAAAAATTTATCAGCGGCCTTGAACTAGCTACTAGTATAGTTGCTTACTATATAAAGACACGAAACTAACTTTCTGAATTTTGTTAAAAGTAACAATTTAACGACATGAAACTTATGTTGGCAAAATGACGGATAAATTAGTCACCTTTAATTAACCAAAAGAATGCATGAACTCTGGCGGCTTTTAAAGCCAGGGTGCGCCCTATGCACTGCCCAGGAAATAAGGCAGGCCCCGAATTCCTATCCCGGATTTCTGAACTGTATAGGAGCTCCAGACGTGACCGAAAATCGTTAATATTTTATTATAGAACTTATGAGGCCTATGTAGATGATGTAAACGAGATCACCCTTAGAAACGAGCTTCTTGGTCGTCCTTCTACAACAAAAGTGAAAAAGGGGAAGAAACTGAGCATCAGGACCATCCCTATACGTATACCCACATCCAAAGTGTAGGCTCTTTAGAACTCATAGTAAGAATAAGGACAGTTTAGTGCTCTGCAGGTTCTTGTCGTGATCTGTTCAAAAACCATTAGAGATTTGTGAATGTGGGCAGTAGAAGCCGATGGGGCTCGCGGCTTTCTACTGACCCTAATCACTTCCCATCCATTCGTAAACGAGTTTATTTTGCGCGCAACCCCCCAGTCTCCATTGCGCTGAATTTATCCATGCCCTGAGTTATCCTGCTCCTCTTCGAAGCACTTGTCTAAAATGAGCATGAGCTAATTCACTATTCCTTAGGACTACGTTCTTTTTGCATCCTGTTTTCTTTTGTTTTTTTGCACAAGGCTTTTTTTAAATTTAAATAGAGTCTGCTCGAAGTAACACAGAGATCGTGAAATTTGACGTATGAATATGTCAGGTTTTCACAATAGGTTAAGAGAGAACAGCTGTTTGTTGGATAGGCTGGCCTTCTTCCCCCCCCCCCAGGCATATACACCTCTAACATGTCTGAACTGAAGTCTCCTTCGAACTTCTGCACTATTAGTAATATTTTTCATATACTTTTTCATTAACAATCCGTAGGGCAAACTTTAGGAATAGCCATGCAAAAAAGATGTAGTGTTCGTTCTTAAGAAAAGGAAAGATAAATGATGAAGTTCAGCATTCTAGCAGAAAAGAGGAAGCATAGACGGCGACGATTCACTTGAGACGTTGGTCCATTTCGAGCATTTTCGTATTTTGGGATTTCCAGCGAGGGGGGGGGTAGGTCTCAACCTACCGATATTTGGTCGCTATGAGAGCTATTCTAAAGGGGCTCGTAATTGTTTTTGTGAAGAAATGTGTTTTGTTCACATTCCTCGACACGAAATTGGTTTTTGTTGGAGGGTGTTCCTGTAAAGAAAGCTTCGGAAAGACTTATGAGCTTGCGGAAATCGACGAAAAAGGTGAGTAGGATGGGGCATGGGTAGAGAGGAGGGTCGTATCGGAGCTGCACGTGCTGGGAGTGGGTCGTATTCTGCAGAATTTTTCCCCAATCGCGGAGCGCTCTCAGTGCAGGGGTGCTGTAAAAATGGCGGCAAGTTCGAAAACACCACCACTTTTTTCACTTTGTTTCCTTCTGTGAGGTTCGCGCGCATTTCTGTGTAAATAACTGCCTCATAAGATCTCACGTTAGTTTTTAGAAAGTGATGAAGCCTTTTCCACAATGAACCGCCATCCAGCAAATGCTCACCTCTGGTTGGTTCGTCTTCGTCATGGCTCATTATTTGAACACCTCACGAGCCAGCATTTTTCGCATTGTGACGCATACCTTACTAATAGGGGTCGGTCTGTTTGCCCAGTTGTGGATCCACAGCTGAAGAAAGTAAGAAAAACTAGGGCGGTCTCACTAGGCCGTGGAGACATGTGAAGAAATAAGACAATGACAGCTGAACTGAATGTCTGTCACCTCGTTGAAGAAAAATGTTAGTATTCCCTTACAAGTCTGCGGAATTTTCTGCGAGATTCGCTGACAAGCAGGAGCTGGAGGAAAAGCGCAAATGGTCCACACCGCCCATCGCGCACTCATCCAAAAGATTATTTGCAAAAACCATATTCCACGAAAAGAGAAGTTTAAAGCTCTCAGAACCAGGGATCCCGCGTGCTGCCAGTTGCGATTGACAAAATTGACCGTGAAAATTACTTTTCGCTGTTGGGTCTTCTTGCCTGCCCACAGATTTTGTGCATGCGGGCGATACTCTTTATCCAGACAACTTGGAGGACACCAGGTGTTAGAGCCCAAGAAATGCAAAACGCGCGACCTGCGAGGGGATGGGTTTCTTTGAACGAAGAGGACTTCGTGTCCCTTAACATACGTGAAGAGCTGAAGCTAGTGGAGTCACAGCGATCATAGAACGACATGCAGACGAGAGGTTGGAGGGTGCGGAGAAAAACAGAAAATAGGTATCACTCAGGGCACAAATCATAATAATTTGGTTTCTTCATTCGGGCTTGAGTGGCAGGAAGACTGCTATATAGTGGGGTAAATGGCGAAAAAGCGAAGTGAAACTGTCGGAAACCTGCAAAATACCTTGGTTCTACATGATTGGGGGAACGATTTTAAAAGAGTTTTCGGATTTCGAATAACCGCTATTGTAGATACGTTTGCATGTGTGCATATGCTCATACATCCATGCACCATCGCAACCGATTCACATCCATCTCTTCGCTTCATATTAAACTCCGCAAATGAAGCGATACGAGCATCAGCATCAGTCGGACATTTGTGGGCGGGCGAGCGCGGTGGGCGTCGTTGTCGATGTGTTGGAGCTGAATGGGGCGCTTTAAGGGCACCTTTCTTGGAGAAGGGACACACAGCGCCTGCCGGGGGAGCTCTCTACTGCTGGACATACCAATCCCGCACGCCTTGATGATTTATCGTGCAAGTTGCCTTCAAAGGGACTGAGTTCAAGCTGCCCTAGGCTATTGGACCACATTTCCGTCCCAGCGCTGCATTCATATTTACATCTCAGCTCCATGGGAATCTGAGATTTTATATTACAACTGTTGGACGGGCTAGGTGACGAAATTCACGTGAAACCGCAAAATCAATGAAGAGTGAAACGCTGCCATCCCATGAGCTGCTCAGTCTCACTGGATTGTTTCTCCACGCTCGTACTTTACCTTTCAAGTTATTCTATTCAGTTTTTCATTTGCTTTTTCTAGCAAATCGCATGCATGCATAGCCATTGAAATAAACGAGGAAATGAAAGAATTAAGGAAAACCACTAAACCCACTTCAGTTAGATCTGTTTCAGCCACCTTATCTAGGAGACGGGAAGGGCGTGGCTGCGTACCCTATACGAAAGCGGATGCAACACTCGATGGGACATTGCAGTATAGGGGGAATTGCTGTTGATTGTTCGTCTAAGATAACACAAGATGACAGTTGTGCCAGATAAATCATCCCACGAAAAACGCATTCTGCGCCACGTTGATAGTAGGAACGTAG
>MU912457.1:0-37763 GCA_036418165.1 Cooperia oncophora
TTGATGAAAAACGGCTGATACGAAAAATATGAAACAGTTTTATCGGTTTTCGGAAGAAAAGAAGACAAAAAACGGGTTGGCGCTGCGCTGAGGATGCTTCTGAGAGAACCTTAGCCATACCCTTAGAGTAGTCTGCTAAATTTTTTGAGTCGATTTCGCACTTCCGCAGCGATTGTTGATTATTAAAGTCTGAGGTTTTCCGTCTTGATGGTATGCTGGATGCGGGTAGCCAAGTCCAGTGCAAAAAAACTGTACTGCTGCAAAAAATGAGAGCGCATTCGGCTTGGTGGGGACCTGTACCAGCTTGTCATTACTTAGCTAGCCAATTGATGGCAAGCTGGTACAGGTCATCTTGTAGAGACCTGCCGACTTCTGTGATCCAAGTGGCTCACTCGAACATTTTTGCAGCCTCACACGATATTGCAGGTCTGACCAAAGTGAGACCTGTGAGTTAACATGAGCCAACAGGAGGAACCAGCGGCCCACTCCAAGCCGAACATCACCAGAATGGGTTCAGAAGTTCTCACATCTATTAAAGAGGTTGTTCTATTGAGCAATCTTGATTGCAGCATTCAGGGCGTTTGTTGGAAGCGTTCACAAAAACCACCAACACTCTTTAGAACGGAAAATAGCAGCAGTAAAAAATGCAAGCCGAGTTAGTTTTAATAGTCATGTACCATTGTCAGAAGGTTCAATTCACACGAACTGGGAAAATCGCGCGGAAATCACGCCGACATCTGTAAGGCATAGTCACTCAAGACAATGCAATTGATAGCGGCGCATTCAGTCGGGGCGGCGTCGGGACAGGTGCAAGAAGCCGCCATCCGTTGCTCTACCTGTTGGATTGGTCAGTGATCACTCAGGAAGAAAGCAACCACTGGTAGAAAGGCCGACGTGGGCTCATCCAATCCCCTTTGAAACCGTCCCTTCCACCTCCTAACTACGGCGATATCAACTGTACTATCCAGTGAGAGCAGACGCGTCAAAGAAATAATCTCCCGTCAAAAACGCAGGTGCAAGCATGACAGCGAATCCTAAACAGATATAGGGAAGGCCTCTATTTTATAGTCAGAAAATGGGCGGTAGTTGCTCCTGAGAAACGAACAGCACATACAGCAACATAAAGCTTTTCTGCACAGCGACATAACAACACGGTGTAATCCGTATAATTCCTTATTATCCGCTGCGCTACCCATGCCTAATGGTCTGTGATATGTTTCTCATCTGACGATCAGCGTGTTACTGTGATATCACCTAGACGAATAATGTCGTTTTGTGGAGATTACGGCTGAGCCACAGCTGGACGTCATTTTGGCCGAACCTTTTATGGGGTTTCTTGCCGAAAAAGTCACTTACGCTGTCATACCCTTGGAACCACTGACCTTGAATGCAGAGTACTGTAGGAAAAGCCTGCCAAAGGTCGCCGATAGTACAAAGAAAAAGAAAATACGGCCTCTCAATAAGAGCACAGTTAAACGACTGATCGCAGTTCGTTTAATCAGATGAGTAGCTCTTGCGTAGGCAACAATTACAAAAAAAAAATCAGGTCCTATGTAGAAACTGTGCAGGGTGCCCGATCAGATGGTGGAGCGGTGGCGCCGCTTCCTACAGAAACCACTGGATAGGTGCACCCTTACACGTACTTACCACATTATACTGAAACCGCTTATGTAAGCACCGTAAGTATTTAGCCCTCAAATGGCATTGATAAGGACCGAAGTTCAGTGAGAAATGTTGGATGCGAGTTAATCGCCGCACGTCATAATTAAGGCAGCTTTCTGCAATAAAATAAGGCTATGACCTTTCAAATGTGTCAGACGTTCCAGAATGAGATTTGCGGAGGCTGCGCTATCTTTAGAAAGTGAAATCGGCAGAATTCCGCTTTAAGCAACATTAGGCCCATGGCGGCCCCTTAGGCCCATGCCGACCCACCACGCTGCTAGCTACTAGCTAGCTAGCCCACTATGCTTCTCTCTCCATTCATGAATGGCCGAGAGTTGAGGTGATAGATAAAAAAGCTGATATCTTCGCATGCTAAACGACGAAGTGGGATTCGTACAAACATGCGTTTTTCTTCATTGCCATGCATGTACAAGTTAGAGTCGATATGGAATCATATTTAGGGCATTTTCGGCTTGTTTTTCTGCTGCTTTTCTCCGCTAATCAGATACCTAGGCCCTTCTTCCGTTCCTATGTGGTTTCCGTTACCCACAGTCTGCGGTCGCGGGCTTTGCCTTTAAGAGCAACACATGCTAGGGCATTCTTATTGAGCAGCAAGGCCATATTTGGGTCTATGCAGTCACAGGGGTCTGTTTAGAGCATAAGACAGGATTCAACCTGAAACAAGAACAGAATGCAAAAAATGTGTGAGCTGTACCACTAATGTTAAATTAAAAGGGTCAGGTGAGCGCGAAATACGGCCATGTCTCGACTGTGTGGACAGGCGTC
Source organism: Cooperia oncophora (assembly GCA_036418165.1). Lineage (NCBI taxonomy): Eukaryota > Metazoa > Nematoda > Chromadorea > Rhabditida > Trichostrongylidae > Cooperia > Cooperia oncophora. Next base: position 2,449 of record MU912457.1, read on the forward strand.
ATCTTGCACATTGATAGTCAATGATCAGTGCGGCTAGCGTGCGGCGCCCGGGTCGCCCGCACCCGTACTCACCAATCGTTGAAACCAGAGAAAGATGACATTACTGTATATATCATCCTTCGTGCTTACTCGTTTTCTATCACTTTGTTGATCGCATACGCGGTGGTTCAACGAAAAAGAGCTGAAGAAGAGCTTCAAACAGACAGGGGCACAGCTCCTTCTCGGGCCGAACACGCCCCTATCAAGTGCCAAGGCATGGACGATGTAGAGGTTATGATGCAACAGATTCAGCTTCTTCGGACTTTGCACCTTTATTCAATCTAGGATTGGTGCAATGGTAGACGGCTTCAAAGAGGCTGCAGGTAGTGAAGAAAAATTAACGGAAAATTGGGTCTTAATGAATAATTCAGACCTATCCGTTAACGAATCACGCTCGACCCGCAACCAACAAAGGCTGTCGGATTATTTTTCGTAAGTCTGTTATGTATATTCGACGTACACATGAACCTATCCAGCAAAACGATGACTTTGTATTTCGCCTAAATACCATCATCTGTTATAAACCATTGCTAAGTATAGACTACACTCGCAGCATTGAATGACTAAACTCCCTCCGTTGCTATAAACAGCCTCGTAATGGTGGATGACTATACAAAGAAGCTTTCAAGACGAGCATGGCAATTAAGCCGTAAGAAATGCCGTTTGGGTCACTGGCGTCACGGATAACATTTCTGATAACTTTACTGCGGGACGAGAACCAGCAGCGCTTCTTGCCAAGAGCGGCCTCCGCGATGGTGTAGGGGAACATTACAGGATTTTTTGGAGGACAGTTCAGACTTTTTTGAGTATGGAGTGTTTTGAAAGCCAAAGTAGCTGAAGAATTCTGGAAACTATGTCAACTTACGCCCCCAATCTCGAACAGTGCAAGTATGTCTTGCTTTAATTCTGCTCTCATGCTCCGCCAGTGCAGCGCAGCCGTGTTCCGGACAGTAACATCCGTTTCCGTTTGCTGACACCACTCGGCGCCTATCGTATCCTACTACACGGCTGCCGCCGGGCCGATCCTCCTTCCGCCGTGTGAAGTGGGTCCCGGTGAGAAGTTTTCCATGAGTGGGATATGTCGGATCGCGACCGGCTTCGCGCAGCGACATGATCGAAAATGACTGTTTGAGACCCTTCAGCTCCCGTTTATCTTCGTGTACTATTACCTCCGCTCCCCCCTCCACGACAGTCGTCAGAATTTTCTATGCGGCACTCCCCTCAGTGATGAGGAATCGCAGAATTAAATATTGCTGACGGTAGCAACCATTTGGTCCACTATCTAGGGGTATACACTCTACTTCGCTGCGGACGGTTGGGCGTGTCAGCCAGTATGAGTGCGCACAGCGTCAATGCCGTTCTCTGCCAGCTTGTTTGAGCTCGCATGCGACAAAAAGTGGTAGAAAACGAGTAATCCGATCGATATAATACAGTCGTATCATTTGTTCGCTTTAAAAAGTGGTAGATAAAGAGGGAGGTCACTGGTTACTAGTGGAATATTCCAACACCGCGCTAAACGCAGCCGCACTGACACGCCCAACCGTCCGCAGAGAACTACACTCTACCTCACAAACTTCATCTGCCAAACCAATCAGTCAGTTTCACCTTACCCCTCGTAGGGTTTCTCGTATGCGTTTTGAGGATTTTTGCCCTCGGCACCGTTCACTTCGGCGAACGCCCCGCCCGCCAGGGGTGTGCTTCACTGATTTCGTCCGCCAACTGATTGCCTATCATTTGCCACTTCTTCCACTCTCCGAGCTCTTTTGAAACTAAACTACGAATTTTTGAAATTTTTGTAGCAAGCACCGCCCACCTATAGAACGCCCCGCCCATGATGGCTCTGTCACTCATTTCGACCGCCAACTGATTTCCTATCATGTGCCACATTTTCTACTCTCCGGGCTCATTTGGAACCGAGTTACGAATTTTCGAATGTTTTGTGGCAAGCACAGCCCGCCTATGAAACGCCCCTCCCAACATGGGTGTGTCTCACTCATTTCAACCGCCAACCAGTTACCTATAGTTTGCCACTTTTTCCGCTCTTGGGGTCTTTTGGAACCAAATTACGAATTTTTGAAATTTGCAGCTCACACGCCCCGTACACAGGGGGCAGAGCCTAGCTTAGTTCATGTGTGCTCTGTACATTTTGGCCCATGCCCTACGCAACCCGCCCTTGACCCACCCCCTCCAACTGGCTCTTCAGGTGATTCCGAATTTCCGGACAGACGGACAAACAGACAGAGAGACAGACACAAACAGATAGACAGACAGACGTTGCCGTTTATATATATAGTTAGATATAATACTCTAAGTTTGTCGTTCGTATGTGTATGTATGTATTACACTCGAGATCCCTGAGATCGGGTAGGCGTGGCCGCAAGTTTCAACTTTCCCTTAAGGCTTCTACGCTTCTGATGCCACATTTTCTTCTCGACACAAATGCTGTCGTGTCTCTGTCCAACGCAAAACAAGATGACAGTTGTCCCAGATTGGAATATTCCACTAGTAACCAGTTCCGTACAGTGTTCGAATGCCTCGCCTACCCGATCTCACGGATTTCGAGTATATGTACAGTGCGTAATAAAAGTATGTGGACACTTCAAACTTTTGTCCTGCAAAATTGCCGTTGAATTTGGCGATATGAGGCCTTCATTGTTGAATTCCTCATAAGCGAAAACATAGCAATACACTACTCTGAGCATTTTGTGAACTGCTGCACAATTATTTAGTGTTTTGAAAAAGTTCCTTATTAACAAAAGTATATGGACACCTGAGGAAGTCCAAAGTTTGGCTCCAGATCTGCAATCCATTTTTATTATCTCTACTCCATATTAACCTGTACTCATTCCTCGTCGTTTTATTCCTCTCTACGAAGACGAACAAGCTCGGATTCGAGCTTTCAGTGCTGCAGGACACTCGAGTAGAGAAATTGCAAGAGCTTGGAATTCCGGCGACTTGCGTTGGTATATACCTTCAGAATCATGATGGCTACCACTCGGTACCTGTTTCGAGGCACCCACGATCTTTGTTCGCAGAAGACATAGAAGAATGGCCTCAAACTCCTCGCCTTCTGCGGCACAGATCCATGCCGCGATGAATCTACCGGTCTCAAAAATGACAATATGGGGCTCTATTCGATCAAATGAGCACTTCACTCAGAGACCATGAGGAAAGCTCCCTGTCTAACTGCCAGGCGCCAGCTGGCAAGACTGAACTTTGCGCGTGCAAAAATGGCGACGTCGTGGGACAAGTTGTAGTTTCTTGAGATATTTGTAAAATTAGTAACGCCACATCTTAGGCGCATTTCCTTTTTAGGCTATTTCACTGATAAGAAAAAGTCAATCTCGACGGTCTAGATGGATATCAGCATCACTGGAAAGGCCTTTGTAGCGATCCGTTGGTGTTCTCGAGACGGAATTTCGGAGGCGCCTTTTTGATGGTACGGAGTGGTTTCGGATGCAGAGGAAAGTTGGAGCTTGTTTGCCCATCGTGCTGTATGTACAGTGGGGAATACCAAGGAGTGCTTGAGTCCAACCTCTTGAGTTTTCTGAGCGTGCCACGCACGACACAGGTGATGCAGCAGGACGCCGCCGTGCATTTTTCAAATTCCACTAGAAAATGGCTCCAACGCAATGGTATCATATCAAAGTGATTGATTGGCCGGCGTGTTCTCCTGACTGCAACCCAACCGAAATCCTGTGGGGAATCATGGTTCGACGAATCTACATGAACAGCGGGAAATACTACAGCGTGCGAGACTTGAAGGAGGTAATAGTTGATGCATGGGAGGAAATCGACGAAGACCTATGACAAGTCTTATCCACAGCATACCACACAGAATGTTCGAAGCGATAGTGAACACTGCAGGAAGAACCAACTTTTATTTTCCACCATACATTTATTTTTTTTGAGTGTCCACATACTTTTGTTATTAAGAAACTTTTTGAAAACAATAAATAATTGTTTAGTAGTCCACAAATTGTTTAGAAGTAGTGTATTCCTATGTTTTTGCTTATGGGGAATTCAACTATAAAGGTCTCATCTCGCAAAATTCAAAGGCAATTTTGCAGGGCAAAAATTTGAGGTGTCCACATGCTTTTGTTACGCACGGTATGTATGTGTGTTTGTTGTATATCTGTGTTACTCCTGACTGCAACCCAACCGAAATCCTGTGGGGAATCATGGTTCGACGAATCTACATGAACAGCGGGAAGTACTACAGCGTGCGAGACTTGAAGGAGGTAATAGTTGAAGCATGGGAGGAAATCGACGAAGACCTAGGACAAGTCTTATCCACAGCATACCACACAGAATGTTCGAAGCAATAGTGAACACTGCAGGAAGAACCAACTTTTATTTTCCACCATACATTTGTTTTTTGTTGAGTGTCCACATACTTTTGTTATTAAGAAACTTTTTGAAAACAATAAATAATTGTTCAGTAGTCCACAAAGTGTTTAGAAGTAGTGTATTCCTATGTTTTTGCTTATGAGGAATTCAACTATAAAGGTCTCATCTCGCAAAATTCAAAGGCAATTTTGCAGGGCAAAAATTTGAGGTGTCCCCATACTTTTGTTACGCACGGTATGTATGCGTGTTTGTTGTATGTGTGTTTGACCGGAAATTTATAACTTCCTTTGATTACATCGCAATGAGTCCAACGTGACTCCCTAGCTTCATATCTTGAGCCACAGCAACGACGGAACATTTTTTCCGGTAGGTGGTATAGGGGGTAGGTTGTGAACAACATTGATGGGTGGCAGGAAGGGATAACAGCTGATAAGATACCGTAGAAGGCATTAGAAGTAAACGTCTAAAGATGATCACCAATGAGGAATTATAAGATACTCATAGGTAGATACGTGAAAATGCTTCACCACTTTCGCGAAAGAATCCTTACATTCTATAAAGCAGAAACTTTGTGTGTCGGTTTGTAGGTCTGTATGTATGTAAGTAAGTATGTAAGTATGTAAGTATGTATGTTTGTCCGTCCGCAAAATGCTTCACGGGTTCGAATTAGTGGAAGGAAGAACGACCGCTAAGCAAATCGGAAATCGCTTGGTGCAGATGTATCAATCCAATGTGATGATTTGATAACAGCCTCCACTATATAAGACAATCATTCGGTACACTCCGAGTCATTGCACGAGCTGCTGCCGTGGCAGCTGGACATGTGCTCGTGCGGGGGCAGGGTGGGGTGGAGCCGAGGGGGGCCCCCTCCTTCTCTGCTTCCTTCCCTGCACGTGCTCAGCCCGACCTGAGCATGTGCAAGTGAAGGAAGCAGAGGGGAGGGGGTACGGTGTGGGGCCCCTCCCTCTACTTTCTAAGGGGGGGGGGTAGTGCACGCTTGGATAGAATAATAGCAGGGGATTAGGATACTACCGCTAAAAAAACTCTGAGCTAATTCATAATAGAGTAGCAAACTAATTAAGATGTTGTTTTGACTTGATAATCCCCACCCTATCTAAGACAGTTATTCGTACATTCCGGGCCATCGCACAAGCTGCTCGCGTGGCAGCTGGATGTGGGCTCGCCCGTGGGTTGATCCATCTATTACGATTCGACCATAACGCATTATGAGCAGCTAAGTGGATGAAAAAATTTTGTTGCCATCATGAAGTGCGCCCACCAAGCCATCTAAAGAGAAGGAGGAGAGCTCGGCGTTAGCCGGGCGATCCTACTGGTATGGAGATATTTCACCATCGATTTTGTTATCATCAGAATTCTTTCGAGCGCTAGGCTGTCCGTATTTCCAACGAATGGAGAATGTTTTCAATAGTGTGATAAGCACTGGGCACTGGCAATCAATCATTACTGATGGGATATAACCGGAGAGAGGTAGGCTGAAAATAAAAGCTAAGCTAGAGTTTGTGGAAGGTTGCTGCAGATGTACAGTCACTTTTCAGCTGCATAGGTTCAATCATTAGGTGCGCACAAAAGTGCGCGTTAGCCGAACTGTTATTTATGAACCCTAACTTGCATATAGAACAGGCATAGCACATGTATGCACGCTCAGTGCTTTACAGTTTCAGCACGATCGACATATATAGATTTCATTTTTGTAATAGTTGCGGCCCCTGTGAATTGTTAGTTGATTGCGAGCGTTGCCAATAGTATTTTTTTGTTTTTTCTTTTTTTGCGTTTTGCATGTGCCATACTTCTTAAACATGAATACTCATACACAGGAGGGCCGTACCTCTCACACAAGAGAGTCATACTATTCGAAAAAAAAATGGGAACAAGCCGGTTTTTTGAGCCCCCAGCTCTGTTAGTACTTGTGAGTAGAGCCACGCATAATGAGCACATTATAACTAGTAATATAAATCTTGAAGGGAGACCATCTTATGAAGGAAACCAATTTCGTGATAATTCTCAGAAAAGGAACTAAATATACAGGTTGGGGGCCAAAAAAGTCACTTTTTCATTGACTTCGAGGCACTATAAGTTACACTATATGAATTCTAATCAGATATTTCTACCACCATATTAAAGAGCATATTAGATACTATTATATAACTCCGCCGCAGCCTTCTGGACGAGCGCCATCGAGAGATTCTGGCACGCGACCGCGATGTGGTCCCTGAGATCAGCGAGATAGTTGATTTCTCCGCCATCGTAAACCACCCTATTGAACTCCGCCCGAAACGGCGTAATGACATTCAGGTCAGCTGACCTACTTAGATATTCCAGTCTTCTTCTAGTACTCAGCCCCCTTCCATTCCAGGTAGGCGAGAGTTTCTCCAACGCCCTTCGATTCACGTGGTGGCACCCAATGCTTGTAGCAGTACAAAGTTTCCAAGAATTACGAGCGACGTACATGTGGGAAGATATTCTTCTCGAGTTTGCTCGATGTATTCGCCACGCCTTCACCTTCAGTCGCGGTTCCACGGAAGAAAATATTTGTCTTCCCACACCAGGTACCTCCGGTCCATACCATCAACCCGCCTCCTTGACGCTGCGGTGAAGAAGATGTCTTAGACCGTAGCGACGTTGTCGGAGCTGCTCGATGTTGGAGGTCTTCTATATGAGAGTACTAGTCTCCAGGTAGCTACCCATGGGTGACTCCACAAAGGAAGTTTCGCAGCTGTTTGGAAGGTGACATGAATTCCAAAGGTTTTCTCCAGTAGACTGCCACTGGAGATGACCTCATATTTTGGTGTACATGAAGGTGATGGCGAGGGCCAGCTCCTGCTTTAGCTTTTTACTGGTACTCGTATCCACATCTTCTCTCTGGGCTGCAAAAACTTTATTATGTAAGGACTTTTTTTGGACCCCCCCTCTGTAGAATAGCTCACTGGCTCAACCAGTCAAAAATCAGAACGGTGCTACAGCAAAACATTATCACGGTTTGTGAATTGCAAATGTAAATGTAAAACAATGGAGCAATCAAAAAATTGAATCAACTACAAAAGCATTGGCTGCCATAACAAGTGAACCCTTGGGCCAACAATGGGAATATCAGGAACAAAACAGAACACATACTTACAACATAGATCAGCAATATCTAAACAAACACATTTTTTTGTCTGCTTGGAAAGTCGAGATACAATTATAATGTCAATTCAAAGGTTTTAACTTATTGTCATGAGGAACAAAATGGGCCATTACCTACAATCCTTCCAACCACAACATTTGTTCACGGAAACAGTAAGAATACATGAGAAACTCATGCCACTGGGAGAACAAGTATTCACTGATAATTAGGCCACAAAATCTTTTGTATATAAAACAACATCCATGCTATAAAGAAACATTATCCCTCTACTTACGCACTGTCCAAACTACACACAAAAATCAAATCGAGTTTGGAAGGTGCTTATAGTAGCAGTGCTAAGCTGCTTTCTCTTACGCTTCCCATAGCCAGAATAAAAATATGCAAAATGCAGTGAGTGTTAGACAGGGGCTAGCTGTTCATTCGATACACATAGCGTGGAATGATGTTATCGGCGTGCCTGACCACGACGGTTATGTACGGAACACCACTTACCGAAGCCTATAAGAGTCTCTACAGAAAAACTCACATATAATTATTTAAGTTTATGAATTACATAGCAGATGGTCGATAGGGTAAGGGCTAGAAGGATAAGGGCTGTATAATTGGGGTTAGAGGTAAGGACTGCATAGTCAAACAGATGACTCAAGCTTCAAGGTCTTTCCATTTACAATACCTTACCTTGAATACCTTGATGGTCCGCTCTTCAAGGTTGGTTGCGCCATCCTTGCAGGACACATTTTATGCCATTCATCACAATTCTTGCCATTTTGTTGCCATCTCTGTCCATATAGTTTCTTAAAAGGATCACTCACCTGGCTGGGGGTCTTTCCCTCGTGTGGCCTTATTTCCCACTACTGAGAATACCAGTAGCGTAGCGACATGGCCATTGGTTTATCGTCAGCAGAGCTACGTGTCCAGCCCATCTCTTTTTTGCGATTCAGTTAAATATTGGTTTCATAACATCCTTTACGCCCGTCCGTCTTCGGATTTCGCGAGCAGGGATCTTGCTGCATTAGTGTTACTCGACACATTGCTCGCTCCATTGCCCTTTGCGTAGCAGCTAGTCTTCTCTCCTCATCTTTGATTGTGCTTCCATGTCTCACTTCCATATACCAGTGCTGGTAGAACTTGGGTGTTGACATCCTAAGATCTTATTTGAGTTCAATCCGTCTATCGGTGAGAACGGTCTCGGGATTTGTTAAATGTGGCCCATCCCGCCTTTCGACCACCGCTGATTTCTCCGTTAAGATCATTATCCATCGTTATTGCTTGGCCAAGATACGTGAACGATGAACATTTCCTCCAATGACTGATCCTTTCGATGCATAAACGATAGTCATTTGCTATAGTTGTTTTTCATCCATTTGGTTTTTTTTGGTGTATTACAAGTCCAATGGATTGGGAGGCTTCGCTCAAAATATTCAGGGAGCTTTCGAGGTGCACTCGGTTCGCTTCCAATCAAGACTATGTCGTCTGCAACATCAAGTATTGAAGTCTTTCGCCGTCTATCTCAATGCCACAAGGGCAGCCTCGATTTTGCCGCATTACAATTTCCAAAGCTGCAGAGAAATGTTTTGGAGAGAGATGACCTCGCCTTTGCCGTACGCCACGTTGGATCTTTACACGAACTGGTTCTTTGAGCAATTTTATGTCAGTGTAGCAGCTCGTGTTACATTGTCGTATTATTTCAATATATGCTTCTTGAAATTCCGAACGTCGGAAGGTGCGTTTAGTACCGCTTCGGTGTTCGACCGTATCAAATGCCTTTTTGAAGTCAACAAAAAGATAACATAGCGGATTCGGTACTCTCGACATCTTTTCCGCAAGTTGAGAAATGACATGTATCTGATCGATGGTTGAAAAGCCTTCACGAAATCCGGCTTGTTCTCTTCTCGTATTTATATGAGTGCTTCCACTTATGCGGTTAAGGATGATACGTGCGGAAGATTTTGAGTTATTGTGGACAGGAGCGCTATAGGACGATAGTTGACCAGATATATCACGTGCGTCCTTTTTTTGGATCAAAATGTGTATTCGAACCCAGCCATTCCTTTGGTACAGTTCCCGACGCCAGCATTTCTGTGAAAATGTCTGCCAAAGCGGCGGGCAATGAACTCCTTCAGACATTTCAGGTGTTACTGCCAGAATTCGATCTGGTCCAGCCGCTCTTCCTCCTTTCATCTGTTGAATAGCCTTCTAAACTTCCGTTTCAAGTATTTTCCACTCATCTCTTGCAAGTGTGTCATCATCATCCTCACAAAATTCATGTTAGGTTGCCATCAGCACTTTTGTGGATAAAGAGATCTTTGGAAAAAGGTTCGAATTTTCTCCTTCATTCCTTTTTTAATCCTGACAACAGAGCCATCTTCTTTTGTGAGATATTTCAGGGGTAATGGTTTTGAGTCGAGTGTTGATGAATGCTTTCTTTGATGCTCGTGCATTTTTCAGCTGCTTCTCTTGCTTTACGTTGCGCATATTCAGCGATATTTCTTTTTTCACTCTATAGCGTATAGCCTTGTTTAATATAGTTTCTAGCCACAGGGAGTCATAGTTTTTTCCCAATTCCTTCCGAGTGGCCAACATTTGCAGCGTAGTACCACTTAATCGCTTCCCGAGGTCTGCATCAACGCGCGTCTGAAGCCATTTTTAACTACATCCCGAATAGTAGAAATCAACTTTTCGTATCTGCTGTGAACATTTCCCTGTTCTGAAGAAAAGTTTGTCGTGGCAAGCCGAGCGCTTTTAGTCGTTCTTCAGAGAGCACATATTCGAGCACGTTGCGAATAGTATGCAGCCGCTAATCGTCTCCTTTTCTTCTCTTGAGCTTATTGCCTAATGTGGCTCTGGAACTAAACGGTGGTCCGATCCAATAATAAAATGCGATTCCCGATCCACTGTTAACGTTTTGAAAGGGGCGCAAGCAGTTGGTTAAGAAGAATGCGATTCGTGGAACATCTGCCTGTTCGGCCCTCACCGCCTAGCCATAACTGGCGGTAGTACCACTGCCGGGTGTGGTACCTGTCCAAGAGGGGCCCGTTTTTAGCCTCACTCAAACGCGTCCGCTGTTCCGGCAACAAACAACGGGAAGCAACGTTGAGTGAGTTTACACCATCCCACCACTTTGAGGTAACGGCGCTAGGGATGGCTTTCAATTTTACATACAGTGCGTACAAATATATCTTTCTCAATAAAGCTCTGTATGAGCAGAAGCACTGGAGCAGCAAAATTGCTCATGTTATGATGCATTCGTGGAAAAACGGCTCTCAAAGAATTTTATTAATGTTAGCAGCATTGTTAAATGTATTCTCAAAATAAAACTTATATGTTACAAAAATCTTTGTTGTCATGTAATCCATTTGGAAATAGATAGTTGCTGGAAAACATAAAGTAAAGTGGCTTAGGGATGTGCTGGTAGCGATGGTGAATATCATCACCGCTTCAGAATCTGGGGTTTTTGTTTATAACACCTTGACGACAATTGCGTTTGGCGGATAGGTGTCGCGTGGGACAATGGCGTTTTTTTTCGCACGCCATGGTCCGCTCTTCAAGGTTGGTTGCGCCATCCTTGCAGGACACATTTTATGCCATTCATCACAATTTCTTGCCATTTGTTGCCATCTCTGTCCATATAGTTTCTAAAAGGATCACTCCACCTGGCTGGGGGTCTTCCCTGTTGGCCTTTTCCACTACGAGAATACCAGTAGGTACGCGACATGTCCATTGGTTATCGTCAGCAGAGCTACGTGTCCAGCCCATCTCTTTTTCGATTCAGTCTAAATGGATGGTTTCGATAACATCCTTTACGCCCGTCCGTCTTCGGATTTCGCGAGCAGGGATCTTGTGCATTAGTGTTACTCGACACATTGCTCGCTCCATTGCCCTTTGCGTAGCAGCTAGTCTTCTCTCCTCATCTTTGATTGTGCTCCATGTCTCACTTCCATATACCAGTGCTGGTAGAACTTGGGTGTTGACACCTAAGATCTTATTTGAGTTCAATCCGTCTATCGGTGAGAACGTCTCGGTATTTGTTAAATGTGGCCCATCCCGCCTTTCGACACCGGCTGATTTCTCCGTTAAGATCATTATCCATCGTTATTGCTTGGCCAAGATACGTGAACGATGAGACTTCCTCAATGACTGATCCTTTCATGCATAAACGATAGTCATTTGCTATAGTTGTTTTTCATCCATTTGTTTTTTTTTGGTGTATTACAAGTCCAATGGATTGGGAGGCTTCGCTCAAAATATTCAGGAGCTTTCGAGGTGCACTCGGTTCGCTTCCAATCAAGACTATGTCGTCTGCAAACATCAAGTATTGAAGTCTTTCGCCGTCTATCTCAATGCCACAAGGCAGCTCGATTTGCCGCATTACAATTTCCAAAGCTGCAGAGAAATGTTTGGGAGAGATGACCTCGCCTTGCCGTACGCCACGTTGGATCTTTACACGAACTGGTTCTTTGAGCCAATTTTATGTCAGTGTAGCAGCTCGTGTTACATTGTCGTATTATTTCAATATATCTTCTTGAAATTCCGAACGTGGCAGGTGCGTTTAGTACCGCTTGGTGTTCGACCGTATCAAATGCCTTTTTGAAGTCAACAAAAAGATAACATAGCGGGATTCGGTACTCTCGACATCTTTCCGCAAGTTGAGAAATGACATGTATCTGATCGATGGTTGAAAAGCCTTCACGAAATCCGCTTGTTCTCTTCTCGTATTTATATTGAGTGTTCCACTTATGCGGTTAAGGATGATACGTGGGAAGATTTTGAGTATTTGTGGACAGGAGCGCTATAGGACGATAGTTGACCAGTATATCACGCGCGTCCTTTTTTGTGGATCAAAATGGTATTCGAACCAGCCATTCCTTTGGTACAGTTCCCGACGCCAGCATTTCTGTGAAAATGTCTGCCAAAGGGCGGGCAATGAACTCCTTCAGACATTTCAGGTGTTCTGCCAGAATTCGATCTGGTCCAGCCGCTCTTCCTCCTTTCATCTGTTGAATAGCCTTCAATACTTCCGTTTCAAGTATTTTCCACTCATCTCTTGCAAGTGTGTCATCATCATCCTCACAAAATTCATGTTAGGTTGCCATCAGCACTTTTGTGAAGAGATCTTGGAAAAAGTTTCGAATTTTCTCCTTCATTCCTTTTTTAATCCTGACAACAGAGCCATCTTCTTTTGTGAGATATTCAGGGGTAATGGTTTTGAGTCGAGTGTTGATGAATGTTTCTTTGATGCTCGTGCATTTTTCAGCTGCTTCTCTTGCTTTACGTTGCGCATATTCACGATATTTCTTTTTTCACTCTATAGCGTATAGCCTTGTTTAATATAGTTTCTAGCCACAGGAGTCATAGTTTTTCCCAATTCCTTCCGAGTGGCCAACATTTGCAGCGTAGTACCACTTAATCGTTCCCGAGGTCTGCATCGAACGCGCCTGAAGCATTTTTAACTACATCCCGAATAGTAGAAATCAACTTTTCGTATCTGCTGTGAACATTTCCCTGTTCTGAAGAAAAGTTTGTCGTGGAAGCGAGCGCTTTTAGTCGTTCTTCAGAGAGCACATATTGAGCACGTTGCGAATAGTATGCAGGCTAATCGTCTCCTTTCTTCTCTGAGCTTATTGCTAAGTGGGCTCGAACTAAACGGTGGTCCGATCCAATAATAAAATGCGATTCCCGATCACTGTAACGTTTTGAAAGGGGCGCAAGCAGTTGGTTAAGAAGAAGCGATTTCGTGGAACATCTGCCTGTTCGGCCCTCACCGCCTAGCCATAACTGGCGGTAGTACCACTGCCGGGTGTGGTACCTGTCCAAGAGGGGCCCGTTTTTGCCTCACTCAACGCGTCGCTGTCCCGGCAACAACAACGGGAAGCAACGTTGAGTGAGTTTACACCATCCCACCACTTTGAGGTAACGGGGCTAGGGATGGCTTTCAATTTACATACAGTGGTACAAATATATCTTTCTCAATAAAGCTGTGATGAGCAGAAGCACTGGGAGCAGCAAAATTCTCATGTTATGATGCATTCGTGGAAAAACGGCTCCAAAGGATTTTATTAATGTTAGCAGCATTGTTAATGTATTCTCAAAATAAAACTATATTGTTACAAAAATTTGTTGTCATGTAATCCATTTGGAAATAGATAGTTGTGGAAAACATAAGTAAAGTGGTTAGGGATGTGCTGGTAGCGGTGGTGATATCATCACCGCTTCAGAATCTGGGGTTTTTGTTTATAACACCTTGACGACAATTGCGTTTGGCGGATAGGTGTCGCGTGGGACAATGGCGTTTTTTTCGCACGCCGTCTGCCATGAGCCACCGGTGACTCATATCGTCTCTCGACCATTTCATTAACCATTTTTTTGCCGGTCTGCCACATTCGCAAAATAGTTAGGCGATCTTGCAGGGGGCGCTATTAATGCCACCACTGATCACACTAGACACCACCACAGTTACTGCTCTCCTCGATCACGCTCATCTTTGAGCGCGATGGTGACTTTTCACCTTTCACACTTCAATTTCTGCTTCTGTCGCGTTATTACACATTTGATTTTCACTTACACAGTAACTCATAAACGGCCAAACAACACAATTTTTCAGTATGGGTAGTATATTTAGCGACTATCAGTATATTTGGAGCTTTGCTAAGGCTGAGCTAATGATGGTGTGTGTGAACAGTGTCTTTCTTATTGTAAATGTCGAACATCAGCGATGCGCACATTAACGTAATTTCCTCTAAAAGTTTGTGGAGCTACATAACGCCTCAGTGGACAGGGAGGAAGTATGTGTAATAAGGTTGTCAAGTAATCCACGTAAGGAAGTTTATATCGAATTCAGAGAAGCTCGCGGCGCCTGATTGGCGCCATATGGCGCCAGCACTAAAAGGAAATGAAGTATCGGCAATAAGAATGACAACCAAACCAGGTAGAGAGGTTTATATCGAATTCGGGCCAGAAAGACTGAGCACCAAAATGCGCCTGCTGGCGCCATAAGTGCACCGTCGACAAATATGATGTGACATCCGTGATCGGAGCCCCGAAAACCTCTTACAATCCAATTTAATCGAAAAATAATTATTTTCGAGGTTTCTCGCATAGCAGTGGCTAGTTGGAATATTTCAAATTCCAAAAGAGTATATTTCGTGGAAAAGACAACATTTTTTCGCATATCCCTATTGGAAGTTTACCTTTCACAAGTGATTAGAATACAAAAAAGATGGATAGAAACTGAAGGCAACAACCCAAAAAGCGGTGCAAAAGCTCATGAGCCACTCATAATGTCTCACGTGCCCGCACGCGTATGAGCCACCGGTGGCTCATAATGTCGTCAAGTGTTTAACTTTAGAATTTTTTTCAAGGTTTTTCACATGACCACATAACATTCTATGATCTGCCTTATATTTTTCACATGACCACATAACATTCTATTTGATCTGCCTTATAGTCTACTGAGTAGAGTTGGATACCTCCCATATTTTTTTCTTAGTTGGTGCACCTCACGTGGAACCGTTCTTCCTCTTACCTTCTTTTCATTGCTTGATTCTACATGAAACATTCCCTGTTTCGACTCATTTCATAAGGTTCAAATATTTCAATCCATTTGTTTTTTCTTTTATAATTAACCAGTCGCCTCGCCGGCTGACGCCGGCGCGGCTCCTTCTGATACGGCCCGGCTGCGCCGGGGCGGGCGCGGCTTTGCGCGCGTACCTTTCCTCGTAGAAAAAATGTAGGAAAAAAGAAATGCGGGGTCTGCGAAAAATGATGAAAATACGGAAAATGCGGTACGTATCGACTGGTAGACGCGCAGATATGCGGAGTTCGCAGTAATGCGGAATCTACAGAAATGACGAAAAGGTAAATGAGCCGGGTCAGACTTCGCGAGAGCAGCGCTCGCGTCGCGCCTTCGACGCGATCAATGCCAGTAAAAGCATACTCATCAAACGCCGCGACCGAAGCGTTACCGTCGGGAAGCTGAGCGCTGCCATACACAACGATTCTTCGCAATTTGCATTCTCGCATGGCAGTGAACGAAGAAATGCGGAATCTGCCGAAATAGTGAAAAGAAATGCGGAAAATGCTGAGTTGGCAGAAAAGCAAAGGTCATTAGACTAATGCCACTGGGAAAAACGCATATGTGGGAATCCTACAGTAATGCGACGTCTGCAGAAACGAACGAAAAGATTAGATGAGCCGTGGTCAGACTTCGCGAGAGCAACGCTCCGCGTCGCGTTTCAATGCATTAGAAATTAGTATGCGCATGGATCGCATCAAATGACGCCGTCGGAGCGCTGCCATACTCATCGGATTTTTTCGCAGCGCCAAACGGTCGAAAAGAATCGCGGAATTGGCGGGTTCGCCTGCTGACACCGGCGCGCGTTCCTTCTAAGACAGCACGGCTTTTCGTCAAGCAGGCGCGGCCTCCGCCGCGCGCTTGCCTTATTCCACTCATTTCATTAGCCACCTAATATCAGGCTTTTTCTTTAACCTGAACAGGTGGTCACATCCTTCGACCAATAGCATTCATACCTGCCTACTTTCAACACTATTGTGAATGGACAGTGGTGGCACGGAGCGTTGATGAAGCGGGCAGATGAGAGAAAGCGGGTATTAGTCGCAGCATTTGTCATACAAATGCAGGCAAGCGCGAGCCTCCGCAAAGTCGCGGGCCTATCACATAGGAGGTCTGAAGTGAGTGCTCTGGAACCGATTTGAGGAGTTTTTTAAGGCTGGTACCGCTCACCTTGACGCACGCTCCGCACACGACAGGGTATGCCTGACACTCGTGAACGGTGACCCCTCGCTGATCTTGAACTACTTCTCAGTGTCTGGAGTTGCTCTGGGAACATGTGTGCCAATTTTTAAAATTTGGCTCCACCCACCTTGGGGCAGGCTCCGCTCACAACGAATGCCTCACGCCTCTCAACCAATGACTTCCTCAATTGACCTAAACTACTTTTCCCCCGGTGTCTAGAGATGCTCTGGAAGGTCTTGCGAACTTTTTAAGTTTGGCCTCCACCCACCTTCGGGCCAGGCTCCGCCCACAACGAAGGCCTCGCGCTTCTCAACCAATGACCCCTCACATGACCTCAAACTACTTTTTCCCCGGTGTCTAGAGTGCTCTGAAGCGTTTTGCTAACTTTCTAAGTTTGGCTCCCACCCACTTTGGGCACTCTCCGCCCACCACGGGAGTGCCTCGCACATTCCTGCATGTGATCACTTGGAGCCCATAATCCACTTTTTTTGCGCCATCTGTAGTGCTTTAGCACCAAATTACGGTTTTTTACAATGGTACCTCGGATTCAAATCGCACGCCCCGCCCACTGTGGGCGGGCTCAGCATGCCGCAAACATGGTGGACTCTTGCAGAATATTGTTCTTGGTCATGGACTTTTCTGCGCTTTCTAAACATTTTTCGGGGAACCGAGTTATCGGCCTTTGTGGGAAGCACCGCCTATTCTCGCAGTACGCCCGCCCATTTCGGGTCTTTATCCTCCATTTGGGTGGGCCAACCAGTGCTAACCTATTTCCACTTTTTTCCAGTCTCCGAGCTTGCCTTTCGTAGCCAAATTATGGTAATTTTTCAGTGTCATGGAAAGCCCGCCCCATCTCAGGCTACGCCCGCCCATTTAGGTAGTCTCTCCTCCATTTGCGTCAGTTCAGGCCTTTGTTAACCTTACTGCACTGTTTTCTCATCTCGGGGCTGCTCTGTAACCGAGTTATGACTTTTTTAAGTGACATCGCTAACTTTGGACGCACGCCCCGCCCACTGTGGGCGGGGCTTAGCATGGGTCATGGCGTGCTATTTGGGTTTTGTCCCATTGCTCTATCCATCCCCACCCATGACCCAACCCCGCCGAGCTCTGCCTTCAGGTGCTATGAATTTCGTGACAGACAGACAGACGCGCGCGCGCACTACACACACACACACACACACCACACACACACACACACACACACACACACACACACACACACACACACACACACACACACACACACACACACACACACACACACACACACACACACGGACATAGCCGATTATATTAGCAGGCATTGTGGGGAAGCGCAGACAACCGGAGTTCATTAGCGCTGGCGCCAAACACGAATGTCATTTCGGCAAGTAGGACTTTAGGCTCAACAGTCCCCCTGCGCGAGTTTATACCAATTTTACTGGGAAGGTGGGGTGCCAAATCAATCATATCTTGGATCCATACTTTCATTTGCCATCAAGACCCTCAATAGCCCTTACGGGCCAATTTTTAGAAAAAAAGTTTTTGTAAGATCTCGGGCTTGTAGTAAGGTAACGATCGCTATCGCCAAATTCATTCGGCTGCCAGCCAATGTAATGTGATGTAGCCCATGTATTAATGAACAATCAGAATAATAAATTCAGAATCCAAATTCGGCAAAGATGAGAACAGTTGACTTCTCAGTTCACAATCTCATCTTTCCCTGTAAACAAAATCCTTGATGTTGTCTCACCAATAGCCGCTCGGCTAGGACACGGAGAAGTTGTCGGTCTGGTATTTGAGATATTTTTTCTTGAACACATGGAGATGGCACCATTCGTTATGTTCAACATTAAGCAGGATAAAAAAAGGATAAAGTCTCCGCCGCTGATCAATCCCTTTGGGGATGCGGCACGCATTCTACTTCCATTCAGAATAGTAGTGGCTTATTGAATGCGATGTGGCCTATACAATAACTTGTGGTGGCCAGCCGATGTACAACTCAGTGTCTTATCCTCCCAGACAAATCTGGTACCAATTTACCGCCCCCGGAGGGTAGAAGACTTGGTTGGCCTGGGCGGGTGTCGACTCGGGATTCAAACCCGGCGTCGCGCGAGTGGTAAGCGCGCCAATCGTCACTACACCACCTCCGCCTCACATTAGGCAGAAAAGGTGATAACTTGTTACTGCGAGGTATAGCAAGCACAGAATGAGCTGCGAAACCTCATATTCCTTGGTCCCTGAAGATTTTTGCGGTATGAGTCCGTAGAAGGTAGAGCGTTCGTTCTTTTTAATCAGTGCTCAGGAACCGCACATTCCCACCAAACGGCGTCAGGGGTGCCTAGTGGGCATGTCTTTCAAAAATCTGTTCACTGATAAGCCTGTGACCAGTAGTTCTAGCATACGCTTTTGATGACCAGGCGAAGTCTTCAAAACGGTGTATTACCATAGGCTCTGCGACCTTAGCATCTCAGAAACAATCAATGAACGAACATGAAAAGGCGAGGACTCATTCCTCAGTCAAATAGTTCCAGATCCTAGGACTGAAAAGTACACATATGTATCACTGGACATAAATCGCCATGAATGAACACGATGTTATTTTCCCAACAACTACTCAAACCAGAAACGAGGATACGGTATCTCTGCAGCGCACGCAATGGCAGTTGTGCAGAACAATGGCGCCCTGTCGCTTTGTCGAATCTTGCCGCTCCATGCAGATGTAATATTTGTGTTCAGTAAGTCAACGACCCCAAGACAGAAGTTCTCAACAAGCTTCACAATTTCAGGTACTTTAGCTTCAGCTCCTGTGGCACAAGCACCAGGCTATTTCGTGACAAACAAACACGATATTCCTGTTTAAGATAATGTGAAATGGCGAGGGTTCTGAATCTCAGAATTCCGTCGAGGAAGTACTTCGAAATGTGCTGGTGAGAGGAACAAAATGTCTTTTCCTCCAACGCTTAGCAAAACACTTGGTGGCAAATTTTATTTCATTCAAGTCTGAGTACTTTTTGAAACCGGTTCGTTACTTACAAGATAGTCCATTCAGGGGAGAAGATTTAGGAGCAGTACGGACATCAGCATTCGAGCAGATGAGATCGAGACTGGTCGGCGTATGTATACAGAAGGGCATGCTCAATTCTCAAGTCTCAAAAGTCACCATTCCTCTGTTAGGTGATATGAAGACCTAACCTTAAGCCTTTTCGAGCTGGGGTTGATGCTAGATGTCCAGTACTGGCACCTCGTGTACCGTAGGAGAGCGCGAACACAAAGTGACCAAAATGCTGATACCACCCGTATGGCCCGTATGGCCCGTATGGGCGGCAATGGGCTTAGTAGTGGGCGTCAGCTTCGTGGTCGAAGACACGCAAAACAAATCATTTTCTTAAACCTCTTCCTTGGTGTGTCTTTCTATCGGAGTTGGTCCATTCAAGACTAGAAAGTACAATCTGTATGCTTGAGGTTGAGGCCTTGAACATTTACTTCGAGTATGAAAAATGAACAGGAATCTTAATGAAAACGAGAGCTGAGTTCCCTGTAAGCCATGCACATAACCCTAACAGGGTCTTGATGGATAAACACCGATCCTAATGAGAGCAACCAGACTAGTTCACCATCACTTACAGTACCCGCCGTAAGTGGTCAAAAAATTACGAAAAAAACGCCGATCCGCGTTTTTTCGTTTTTCCGTTATAGAGCTGTTCCTGTTGGATTTTTGTATGGATACCACTATATGGCTAGAATCAGCTCGTCGAGCTGTATCCGAGGGTATGCTCATATTCCACGCCGTTGGGTTTTGGCCAGCACCATTTGACGCCATTTGGCGAAACTTTGCGACACCTTAGTGCCACAACTTTTGCTCAGCAGCATCTGTATAACTTGCTTACTGGGCTATCAGTGCCCTTTCNCGAAAGTGACATTCATTTCTAGCCATGGCGCCATTTGGCTCTATTAGGTGCCAATCTGGCGCCACTAGCGCCACTTTGGCGACACGACCTTGCCCAAAAAATCTGTATAAACTTGCATAATGGGATTTCTCGGTGCTCTGATCAGAAAGTAACATTCATTTCCAGTCATGGCGCCATTTGGCGCTATTGCGTGCCAATTTGGAGCGATGCCTTGGTCGGCTCAGACTGTCTGTTATAATGGTCACGTGAATGTGAACTATAAAGACATACAGTAATCACGTGAACAAGCGGCTATGGTGAGCACAGCGCAAGCTCACGTGATTTAGGTATACTCTGCAAATGACGATCACGTGACCATTCCAGAAACCAGGCTGCGAGTTCATAAAGATTTTGGTGAAAAAAGTAATGGCGCCAAATTGGCACCAAATGGCACCGAACGGCGCCATGGCTAGGAATGAATGTTACATTCGTGATCATGGCACCGAGAAACCCCATTATACAAGTTTATACGGATTTTTTTGGGAGAGGTCGTGTCGCCAATGTGGCGCTAGTGGCGCCAAATCGGCACCTAATGGCGCCAAATGGCGCCACGGCTAGAAATGAATGTCACTTTCGTGAACAGGGCACTGAATAGCCCCAGTGAGCAAGTTTGTACAGATGTTGTTGAGAAAAGTTGTGGCGCTATGGTGTCGCAAAGTAGCGCCAAATGGCGCCAAATGGCGGCGGCCAAACCGAACGTCGTGGAATGTGAGCACACCCTCGGATACAGCTCGACGAGCTGATTCTAGCCATATAGTGGTATCCATACAAAAATTCAATAGGAACAGCTCTATAACAGAAAAACGAAAAAACGCGGATCGGCGTTTTTTTCGTAATTTTTTGAACACTGCTGCCTGTACAGAGCACTTCGTCACTTGAGTAAACAGTAATGATGGTAATCCCATTAGGAAAAGGTATAAAAAACCGCCAGCACTGCAGGTTCCCCTCACCCTTTTGCAGAACTATGGGACGACGCCTTTACAAACGCGTGTTCGTCGAAGCTTATTTTTTGTGCATTCTTGTCCAGTGATGTTTCATTTTTAGTACTGGTTCTTTTTCACGCATGTTGTCGCAAGTTTTTCTTCCTTTTCCCAAGCCGAATCTTATCGTCTTCAAAACATTTTTGCGGCTTTGCATAGGACTTAGGCCCTTTTATCAACCACTCTAACGTGCGGACTTTATAAAGGATAGGTTCCCCATACGGGATTGACCCTATTTCTGAGTATCCTATCCTCAGTTGGATCTTGTTGATAAGATTGGCTCACTGGTCAAGCGACCAGATTTTACATTCTCTGAGAAATAGCGCTTGACCGATGCACTAAAAACAGTTTTCAAGGCCCTTCACTAGTTCTGTTATTGAAACTTCAGAATCTGTAAGAGGAAACCAGCTCAATCGGTCTTGGGACTCTTGTAATTGCTTATATTTGCAATAATAAGCATTAAACAAAAGAGCGCTGGGAATATTATAATAGGTCGGCGGGAAAGATCTGTCACACCTTTCTGAACTCACTACCCAACTTACTCGCCCATCACATGAAGAACGGTGATCGGTATGAGTAGAAAAGAATAAAAATCGGTACTGTTGGCACCACCTTCTAAACGCTCCCTGAAACTCTGACTTCAACCACCCTGGCTCGAGCTTCAGAGCTGCCAAGGCCGAAATGGAGGAGGACTATGCATAAGGACGCCAGTGAACGGACAATCTTCCACGACGCTATTGCTTTGAAGCGGGAGCTTAAACTTTTAAAGACGGAATGAGTTTGAATGTCCAAATAAACTCAGCCTGAGGGATCTGTAACTCGTGGAACTCCTGACCTGTTTCCATGGTTAAACCCACGCCAAAGCAGACTGGAGATCTGGAGCGAATGGTCGATCAGAGGGGAGGTTTGTCCACACAATCCTTGTCCAATATGATGGGCAACCCACTCCGCCCAACAAACGTCAAAAAAGCCAAATACTATGTCGAAGCGTTCTACGCAAATTCATAGACAATATGATGCTCTCTAGAGCAGTTTTTCCCCTATTAGTTTTTTTTGCAAGCTGAATTCACATTTCTTGACGCGAAAATATGTCGCTCGTGAAAAACCTAACTTGGTTTTTTGTTCTGAGCAGCGAGCGAGGCTCTGATCTGTTAACATTAGGAGGTTCCCCCTTTTGGTCTAACGTGGGTTTTTTTCCTGTTACTTGAATTATCTACATGTTACAACTCCACTTCATCAAAATAAGACCTTCTTGGTCCCCCTCTTGGGCCTTACAATTAGTGCATAAGAACAAAACGATAAACAGTAAGGGCACACAGTTCTGCTCCGTCGTTCAGTGACCGTCTACAATTATCGCGATTTCGTACTCAATGTTCTGAACACTCCTATTTCTCTTGGAAGAGCAAGAGGTGATACGATGAGTGGGATTGAGAAGTATCCTAATGTTCTTTGAATGCAGTCATAGTTGGCCACGTTTTCGGGATCTCCACCAGCTCTTACAACTCCACTCCATGTTCGTCTTCGAGAGGCAACTCCTAAACGATGTTTCTGTGAGCACAAAACAGATAAGGGGGAACCTCATTGTGATGTAGACGAACGTCAGCCTATATCGCTAAACAGCTGGCAGTGTATAACAGCCTTGAAGTGTTATTGTTTGATAACTGCTGTTTAACGCCGCAGCGCGATCGGAAAGCTATCACAAGAATGCTGAGTTATGGGCAAAAGTCGGACCACGGACGGGATTCGAACCCGCATCTTCTGCCTACCGGGCAGTTGTGTTCCCTATCACGCTACCGAGGCCACCTTTAACCACTCAGCTCAATGGCTATTTGTTCCATGGCCTCACAGCACTCACACGTTCAAGCCGTGAAGTGTATAAATCAAGTTGTTCACCTTAGCAACGTGCTTCACACTACAACGCACAAAGTAGTAGAAAAGTTTATTCAAAAAATATTCGCCAACTATGTGAAAAAGAGACCTTAGTGCGTCAGACACAAGCTGTACGCTTAGTTGTAAGGACCGTTCTTGCTATGTGCAAGGTGGAAGGGTCTGAACCTGTAGTAGCGTGCACATTCTCCGCTCAAAAAGGCACAGGAACGGTGCTGGAGGGTGACGAAACCAGTGTGTCACTTCAGGATCTCCTTAAAGTGGAGCACTCGCATCAATATCAAAATTCTGCAGCGAACACGCAGTGTAAGGTAGAGAAGAACCAGTACCGAGAGGGCGCTGATAAGTAGAGCGTCTGGTCATAGTTAGGCATGTGGCAGATCGTGCGCCGGCAGGAGCTGAGTCCGAGAACACCACTACCTTTAGCTTTGTTTCCGTGCACTTTTGAGCAGAGAAAGTGGCACGCTAGTGCAGCTGAGGATCTATTCACCTCACACATGGCGCACAACGTAAGGACCAGGACTCACCGAGTTGAAGGTACAGTCTTTTAATTTGCCTTGGGCTGGATGGGGGGGGGGCGTAATCCATTTTGTTATCGTCCCTCGGGCTTATGAGCAGCTAGGGAAACAGTCGCCGTCGAATGATCAAATTATCGTACGCCTACTCTCTGCATTTCTGCAGCTTTCGATAACACAGATGTTGTCTAGGACATTCTGGTTTTCACCGGTGAAACCATTAAAAGAAGCAGCATAGCTTCAACGAATTGATCCCTTTGGTAACGTGTGCAGGTTAAAAAAAGCAGTGATAGCATACACTCGTTTTCCCCTAAACGTGTCATTTGAACTTTAGCACGTGAATATGGCATGTAATGGGTTATTCATGGGATATTTCCATTCGAAACGACTGTCATCTTGTTCAAAGTGGGACCACTTACAGTCAGACAGTCCAAAAACGCTGGTCTTTGTTTTGCTCCTCTTCTGATGCACTTGTAGTCGCGATCCCTGAAAACGATAAGGCGTAGGACAACCGCAGGGCTCGGAACCCAGCAGGGCGAAATTCTCACCAGTTGTAGAGGACTCAGGACAACATCATTGATGGAACAAGCCGCCCCGGCTCGCAACCGCCCCGCTTCGCTGAGAGAGAGAGAGGGAGACACAGAGACATAACCACAATTGTCCCAAAAAGAAATCTAACACGAACCTACCGCACGCTAAAAGCATGAAGGTACGCAGGTACGCTTACCACATATTAGGAAATCCTATCTTAAGAGGATGTACATTGATGACCCATGCAAAAGATTCGCAGTGCCAAGCGGGGCTGTTGCGAGTCGGGGCGGCTTGTTCCATCAACGATGTTCTCCTGAGTCCTCTACAAGTGGTGAGAATTCCACCCTGCTGGGTTTCAAGCCCTGCGGCTGTCCAACGCCTTATCGTTTTCAGGGATCACGACTACAAGTGCATCAGAAGAGGAGCAAAACAAAGATCAACGTTTTTGGACTGTCTGACTGTAAATGATTTAGAAATTAAGCTGACACTCTGTACACTTTTAACACCGATCGAATTTCACAAGCGATTTGAAGAAGCGCGGTGCTGAAACGGATTAACCAGTATAGTCAAAGGAGACAGAACGAGGCAAGATTTTTCGAACAATTACATAGCAACATATACTCGAAATCCCTGAGATCGGGTAGGCGTGACTGCGTATTTGATTTCAAATTGGCGGCGGCCCGAATCCCCGTGAGATGCTGTCATTTTAGAGCAGTCGTAGTCATGTCTATATCTAACACAGAACAAGATAGCAGTTGTTTCAAACTGAAGTATTCCAGGAGAAACCCGTCCTATGCCATGTTCAAAAGCCACGCCTACTCCGTCCAGGGATAAGGAGTGTAACAACAACGCATGGTCCTAGCAGTTTCTC
The DNA here is from genome assembly GCA_036418165.1 of Cooperia oncophora. Lineage (NCBI taxonomy): Eukaryota > Metazoa > Nematoda > Chromadorea > Rhabditida > Trichostrongylidae > Cooperia > Cooperia oncophora. The sequence goes on from MU912457.1 coordinate 27,448, forward strand.
AGTATTCATTACTCTATTCATGCTTGTGTAACGCGTGTTTTCCAGATAAATAAGGCAGCTAGTAAGCGGTTCACCGCGACATCACCTACGAGAAAACACCGCTCTGTTGAACTATTAGGTTGTCCGGAAAGTTCTCAGCGTTTTGTGCACCTATTTTTTGTGCATTCACTGCTAATTAAAAACTCATTCTCTCTGGCTTCTCAGCAGCACATCCTGTAGAGAATTTCTTGCGCTATCTGATGGTATAATTGCCGTTTCACCACTGCTTGACAAACCCCCTTTTTATAAGACTTTTTGAAGCATGTGAAAAGAGCACTTCGGACGATTTTTTTCTTCGGCTATAAATTGGGGCAATCCGCAATCGAAACAGCTCAACAAATTAACCAGGTGATTTCAGCCTTGAAGGTGAACCTCATAGCGGTCGACCTAAAGCAATATCTGACGAGGATTTTGAGGGGATTTTGGAGGCTGACCTATCCCAAACAGTTCGAGAGATAGCAGAAGAGCTAGGCGTTGGCAAATCCACTGTTGCAGATGGTCTGGAACGCATTGGGAAGGTGAGAAAACTCGACAATTGGGTGCCCCCACAATCGGAGTGACCAGCAGGAATCGGCGCGTGTGGAGGTTCCTTCTTCACTGCTTTTACGCAACAGAAATGACCTGTTTTTGGACAGAATTGTCACCTGTGATGAAAAATGGGTCATGTATGATAACAGGAGACGTTCCGGACAGTGGTTGAATTTCGACCAACCGCCGAGGTAATTTTCAAAGCCGAACCCTTACGAAAAAAGATTCTGGTCACGGCTTGGTGGTAATCGGCTGGTGTGATCCACTATAACTTTTTATCACCAGGCCGAACCGTCACAGCAGAACCCTACTAAGAAGAAATCGACGAATTGTACCGAAAATTTTGTCAGATGCAGCCAACACTTATCAAAGAAAGGGTCCGACTCCTTTGCATGACAACGCCCGCCCACACGTATTCACAAATCACTATCGCATAAAATTGAAGCGAATTGGGGGTTTTGAATGTTCTACCTACCGCCATTATTCTCCTAGGGACCTGTTCACCAATTCGACCCTCTCCTTTTCATTTACACTTTTCAGATACTTTCCTTGCTGACAAATACTTCATCAATTAGGACCAGACAAAAAAGGACTCCGTAGATTTCGTGATTCTCGACTACCCAGTTTTTTTCTTTGATGGGATTTCTCGACTGCTGTCACATTGGCAAAAGTTTGCTGACATTCCGAATGGTTGTGCCTATTTCGATTAAATTCCGATGGAGTACTAAAGAAAGTTACGATCGTGTAAAGTGAAACACGCAAAACGCTGAGAACTTTCCGGACACTAATACTCTGTTTCATCAGCTCAGACGTCTACGCAAACTTGCCTCAATCATTAATTTCAACAATGGCCGTCACCCATGATTTTCCCAGAGTTGAGGTTCAATCCAGCCAACGATTTCTCAGTCTGATAGTGCGTTCGAGAACGGGCTTTTGCGCGTCCTCAACGACTTGGAAGGAGAAAAACTATGCGCTTGGGAGCTTCTCTTGTTACAGCTGGATCACGCTTTACGCTTGAGAGCCAAGAAGCGAAGGAACGCTGCTGACCCCAAAAGTTCCTTATTGAATTTTGAGGACCGAGAGAATCGTGGAAAGTGTACCAGCCCTTGATTTGGAATGGAAAATCGAGTGTTGGTGGGTGATAGAGCATTCTCTACCCTAGATTACCAGAAACTTTCTTAGTGAAGAGTAGCCAGTGACTAACAAGGCACTCACCACCTTAGTTGCCACAACAACTGCACGCACAACGGGTTCGGCCTAATGGGCGTGCTCGCAGTTCGAGCAGGACGCACTCCTAACACCTCGACCGGTGATCTCCTAAGCGGAACAAATCCATGCCGGCGAATAGCCTACAGTCCTTTCATTCCTGCAACGACGCAAGTGCGCGATTGCCGTACGCAGCATTCATCCTGCAACTGACTTCTTCTGGCCATTAATGGAAGCCCGCTACAGTCAAGATCGGAAGACCGGCTGCCCCGGCTACTCTTCGATCCACGCCCTTTCATGCGCCTTCCCGCATTAACCGGAGCGGTGGACTGTACCCTCGCCCTCATCCCACCCTACACTTCATATTTTCTCCCTCCACCCTGGGCCCCTGGTCATAACGGCACACGACCCGGAGCCCAAAAAAAAAAGTTATTTCGGCGAGCCACATAGCAACGCAAGTTTTCGCAGCCGGACCAGGTTAAGTGGATCATGAGTCACCAGAGTGGAAGATACCAAGATCTTCCTCTATAAGCGGGAGCACGCATGCACAACCCCATCGCCTCAAGTCGTACGCCAAAAATGAAGTCATCTACTCAGTCGCGGCCCTGACCCTGGACGAACACCATCATCCTAGGAATTTCACCCGATGCGCCTCCGCAACAGCTCGCGAAACTTCCTTGAATGAAGTCATCCAGCAGCACTAGCTACCTGCCCGCAGGTCGATTTTACTCTTGACCTGCCAAGACCTCGCCCCATCGCAAGCTACCGGACCAAACGTATCGCTAACGCGTCTAGGGAACATACATATATACACAGATAATTCGCCCGAGAGCGCGCAGTTGATGGTTATGGACCGGGCGTACCTGGAAAGGGGAAGACCGTATTCTTCTTTTGTAGACCCCCGACTGGAAGGTGACGCTGGCGTTACATCAAGTACTCGAGAAGATATATCCTCCTTTACATGTGGTCGCCGTACCTGCCCTTGGAGATCTTGTGCCTGCTACAGGTTTGGTTGCCACCACATGGATAATTAAAGGGTTTGGAAAAACTCCCCGCCTACTTCGAAGGAAGGGCGTTTCGTACCTGAGAAGATTTAATACTAAGTATGTCCCCTGATCCTGAACCACTCACATTACTTCCTCGCGGCGGACTTTAAGAGGGTGATCTACCGGTGGCGGAGAAATCGACGATCTCGTTGCACTCCGGTACCACTCCTTCGCGCGGCCATTCCTCGATGCGCGCCTCCTCCAGAAGGCCTGTGGCGGAGTATCATATATAGTATTAATGTGCTCTTTAATAATTGCGTAGTAAAACATTGCGTTCCGATCAAAAAATTTGATAAAGTGTAACTTATAGCGCTTGAACAAGTTCGAGGATGGACAAAATGGACTTTTTTTTTTGCCCCCCTGTAGTGGCAAAAAGCAGTTTGGATATACCGTTTCCCATGTGCAAACTTTTCACATCCAACCAATGTTGCTCTATTAATTTTGATATGATATATCTTGTTGCTTGCCAGTAAACTGCCACGCATCTGTGTTTTGTAAAGTGGGATGCGATTCTTTTCCCCTGTCAGTTAACGATGCATTAGCAGTGGTTCCGAAAAAGCCACAAACAACACATCTAACTTTGTAATTTCTAAGTTTTTCACATTGCTTGAGTGACTATCCGACTCAATTGCTTTTTAAAGTTACTGTGACAACGGGACCGAAATTTCTCTTGATTGCCTAAACAAAGCCGCTTCACGGAATGTTGAAAGAAGGCCGACACGAAGGGATGGCAGTATCCCAAGATCAGTGATTTCGCGGAATCACACTATTTCAATCCATTCTCGATGGACTTTCGCTATTTGGCCTAATATTAGTCAGCACAGCCGAGGAAAACAGTATATTCAGCAGTTGCGGTGAGGTGAATCTAATGCCCACCCTGATCGATATTCTTAGTTGAACCACATAGTGCTTATTGATAGCAGCATGCTCAATCCGTGAACTGTGCCCAAAGCTTCCAGTAGAGAACAGAAGCAAAAAAAAAACTCTTCAGTATTCTGAACAGAAGCCTTAAGCAGCGGGCCGCATTGATGGAGTTTGTCTTACGTCGGCAAGCCCAAGCCTAGTATTCGCGAGCTTGTTCAACCAGTTCCTGGCAAGAGCATGCGAATATCGCTCTACGACGGCTCGCAGGCAACGCCTGGTGCACACGAACTCCTTCTTCGTGAAGCCGTGTCTTGTAGAGTTAATGTAATCTGGTTTGCGATCGGTTGCCAGTAAAAACCACACGTCTCAATTCTTTTTCTCGGTGCCAGTGAACGAAAAGTGATACACTCGTAAGCGTGCCTTGCAGAGTTAAATGGCAATCTGGTTGCCAGTGGTTTACAATAACACGCGTCTCAATTGATTTTCTCGTCGAGTGACGAACAGTGGTTTCTTTTTGTTGGCGAAGCGGGACAACAGATACCGAATGCCACGAAGGCATTTCGTGGGACCACTTGACCATTGGGAAGCTGTCATTGAATTTCGTCATTGCGAAAAAGTATTCGGATGGCGGAAGGGCGTGAAGGAGCAAACGAAGGAGCTTACCGACACGGTAAATTAGCTGGTCAATGTCAGAAGAATCAGAAAGCAGGGAAATAGAGTTTGTTTTCTGTCTTTTTCACAGAAGCACTAAAACGGACTGGGAGCGCAACCTCCGCCACCACCAACGAGAGGCTTGGTTCGCTTGACATCTATTGATATTTGCATGATATTGAAATCATGCTACGATTTCATATTTCATAGTCGGAATTCAAATGAGATGAATTTCTTCCGACGAAATGACAACTCACACTTCCGCTCCTAGTTGTTCTGTAGTAGTCAGCAGTGTTCAGTTAGCGTCTTCCATTTGTTCCCCGTGACCACTCTTGCTTCCAGCATCTCGCCAAATTAACATGAACCCCATTGGTTGGCACGAAATGGCGTATACCAACAGTAGAATGGCTCAGATGGGAAACGCCTTATATTATAGCTATGGAATCCTCAAAAGTGAATCTCTCGGCAAAATTTTCGCTGCTGGACCTTTTTCGAAAGAAACTCCATCAATTGAACAGATAGACAGCGTAGCCTTTTCAGAATGTTCACAACCCTAGAGGATGCGCACCCTTCGCCTGCCATGGGCCTCCCTTCAGCATTGCATAGCGCACCATCAATTGGGTCCGTCAAATTGTAAGCTTAAGCATTATTGTTAAGCGCCGCTCACTCAAATAGCTTGTTTTATTATAATAAGTGCTGCTTACATGCAGTTCGCGCTACGAAAAGTTTTTCCCGAGAACGCTGGATTACGAGTGTTTATGTCACGTTAAGCGTTTATGCTGCACAGACGCTCTACGTCAAAGCTTTACGGTTATCAGGGCTATAGCTTTACAGTATTCGCAGGCGCTTAAGTATTGGTAGACCGAGGTGCAGCCCGCGTATAAGATTACTGATCGTGAGCCTGAAGGCTTCATCATGCGTAATTGATTTGTCATGATTCGTCTGATTCGGCTCATCAACTTATTCCAGTGACGTGCTATAAAGCGCTTGACACAGAAACGTTAGGGTTGAGAGGCTTTGTGAACAAACTTGGTGGCGTACCTGATAGCGCACTCGAGCTGTCAAGTAGAAGATGCGGGTTCGAGTCCCGCCTATATTCAATATTCTTGCACAACCCAGCCCTTGTGATGACGGCAGTAGTCGCTGTCGAAGAAAAAAAGTAGTTACTAAATATATTTGACATATTTACTGCATGATGCTGAGCGATGTTATTGAAGGACTCGGCTTGTTTGACAATTTCATTTACAACCTTCTCTATATAATTCATTTCTCAGGCTTTCAATTACAATGCTCAAATATATTACAACTACAAAAAACTTCACATCGAGCTATTCGCACACCAGCGATGAGAAGGCACGGACCCATCGGCAGGGTTTCAGAAACATAAAATGTACCGCGCAATACAGCATTGAGGCATAATGGAGCCTATGATTAGGCGATGAGCCTTAAAATGTCACGCACATCCCCCTTTTGCATTAACCTCTGGTTTTATTCGATCTATTCCCTTCGGTTCCATTCTCAGAACATTGGAGCAGTCTCAACACCCGGAACAGTAGGCCAAAATGGACGGAGATCCCATGCTTTTGTGCTTCCACTCTCATTCGTCGAATCTGCTCGCAAGACAGTTAAGGAGCTAACTTGGAAGCGTCAGGGCAGAGATTTACGCCCATTTTGACCTACTATCCCAGGCGCTGATGCACCTCTGATGTTCTGAGCTATTTTCTTCTTCGGCTGTGCCAAATGTCTATGCAGTACACTCATACCGACGAATGGAGTATTACTCGCATGCGTAAGGGTGAGATGCGGGCGAAACAGCTTCGTGGGTAAGCAGCGGGGTTCAACGCTCTTCTGTGCTCGTCCACATGACCATTCTGCAGAGGTAGTCTGCCTGCTGTATACAGGAATATCCACCCACATGTCGTCGCCCGTACCTCCTTGGAAACTTTGTACTGCTACAGCATTGAGTGCCACCACATGGAATCAAAGGGCGTCGGGAAAACTCTTGCCTACTTGGAATGGAAGGGCGCTGAGTACCTGACGAAGGTGGAACATTCAATCAGGTCATCTGACCTGAATTCTACCAATTACCCAGTTCGGGCGGAGTCCAATAGCGTGGTCTAGGGTGGCGGAGAAATCAACGATCTCGCTGAACTCAGGCACCCACTTACGGTCGCGTGGCAGAATCTCTCGACGGCGCTCCTCCAGAAGGCTGTGGCGGAGTATCGTTATAGTATTTGATATGCTCTTTAATATGGTGGTGAAAATATCCGATAAGAATTCAATATGTTACTTACAACGCCTCGAATGTCAAGGAGAAAAATTTGGCCCCCTCCCCTGTATACAGCGGGGGGGGGGCAGAAAAAAGTCACTTTTCTTCAGGTGACCTACTTGGATATTTCACCTTCTTTAGGTACTCGGCCCCCTTTTATTCCAAATAGGGGATAGCTTCTCCAATGCCCTCGATTCCATGTGGTGGCACCCAATACTGTAGCAGTACAAAGTTTCCAAGAAGATATGGGCGACGACATTTGAGGAGGATATTCTTCACGAGCTGCTCAATGTAATCGCCAGCGCTCACTCAGTCCGAGGCCTATGAGGAAAATACTGGTCTTTCCATTCCAGATACGTCCGGTCCATACCATCCCGGCGCCTTGGCGACTGTAGTGAAGATGATGTCCTAGACCGTGGCGACTAGGGCCACACAGCCGTTGTCGGAGCTGTCTTTTCACTCTGAATTGAACTCGCTTTGAGTCAACAGGTGGGCGAATCTACAGGCTGGCTGAATGTCAGGGCTTGCAGGCCTGAAAACTTCTGACTCCATGGCTTTGAAAAGACCTTAAAATCATGCTGCAGTATAGCGAGGTCGTCTTCCAGGGTTGCCTGCACGTGTGTAAAGTGACTTAACAATGATCTGCAAACATAAAGATTACGTTTCGAGAGAGCTTTATTTAATACTGTGACCACTAAAGGTGAAAATCATCATATATGTACAACATGTAATTTGTACAATTTCTCGTAAAAACTGCTCAAGTATAGTGTTTCTTTTACAACGAATCATTCGTAACGTCAAACTTTCTAAGCCTAAGCGACTATCCAGTACAAAGGAGGAAACAATGGATAATCTTGGACAACACTCGAGTTCATTTCACGAAGCAGCAGCGCACAGGAGAATGGTTGATTTCAAAAGAGATGCTTTCATCTACATTAGGCCTAGATACGCATTCGAAACAAGCTCCTTTTTGGAAATATAAAATGGTGTTGCGGTAGATATTTTCCAACATATGCATTTCCTTTTCAAAGCAGCTATCAGCCAAACGCCTAGTGCTGTGAATACGAATTCGTCATTGTCTTTCGAGCAGTGCTAATACTGGGAACCACGGCGTTAGGACGTTTGCGAAGTCCCAGTGTTGTAAGTGCCTCTCGTTGAATTGTGCGGTTGAGTAGTAAGTAAACGATTGCAGGAAACCCTTAAAGGTACAAGTTTTTCGATGTGTTCTGTTTGTATCGACATTTCGACCACTTCTGACCCATTTTCTTTTATGAATCCATTAATTTCAGCTTGACGCTTTGAAGTAGCTATAAACGGGCACAAGCAAGGCTGTTGCCCAACGAGGCGATTTTGTTTCACGGATACAGGGTTTGTGAGACGGTGGGTGAAGAAGAGGATGACTTTAGCTTATGAGGCCAGATGATAGCTTGTCTCAGACAGTCTCTCTCCATATATATGGTCACTTTGTGCCAAGGCGACACTGTTTGAAAGTGATAATTTAATTGGGGCTCATTAGGATACTTTCAAAAGTAGCAGCATCATGCACTGTCCCGGCACTTGGTGTTCTACTTCATGCTGCAATTCGGAGCGAAAATCAGAGGATGCGTCTCGTGTGTGTTCAAAAGATTTTTCTTTTTTAGCTAGGAAATTCTACTTCTGAAAAGAATAGTTTGAAATTACTCTGGAAGCGCTTATTCGCAGTTCGGCTTAGTAGGGGAAGGAAATATTTTCACTCTGCTCTTTCGCTAATTCTCGCTGGTGTCAAATGGAATGAAACAACTGATTTTCGCCCCAAAGTGAGGCTGTTGTAAAGTGTTGTACTAGTGATCCTCTTCGAAGCATAAGGGAAAAGTTTCGGCTACTCAATCCCGTTTCGGTTGCGGCACGCATTCCACTTACATTCAGGATCGTTTTGGCTTAATGAATGGGACATAACTTATACATGGCTTCCCAGAGCCAGACGATGTGCAAGTCAGTGTTTCTACCTTTCCAGAAAAACCTGGTGCCAATTTACAGTCCCGGAAGGCGTGAGACTTCACTGGTCTGAACTGTAGCTGGGTCCTGGATTTCACCTTCCACGTGGGGAGCAGATCACTTACCACTACACCACCTCCGCACTCAGTCCACCTTGCTCAGAGTAGTTTAAAGACTTTCACAGGGTGATCCGCTGGGACCATTTAGCGTCTCTACGGAGCCGTACTGTACCCGCACTTGAATGGAATGAATCGGGAAAAGCCAGCCTAGTGCACGGGATTGATAGCAGTTCCCGAAGTAAAGGGGTTTCTTAAGTACGTGGCTCATTTTGAGTGCAACCAAGAAGGCCTTCAAGCCGTTATCATAGTCATAAGTATCATGAGTAGAAATTACATTCAATGAAACTGTGTAGAAAAACGGGTGACATTACCATGTCCAAGCTGCCAGCAAATGTGACCAATCAAAACGAAATATGACGGCGTGGGGAAGAACTGCATGTAGACATAGATGAGTGCCGCAATCAAATTTGCCATACATATTGAGGAAGATTGTATGAAGAACTAAACGACCAAAGAGTTAAACAGAACTCTACTACAACCCGAGGATCTCATCTTGTGAAATTATTTTCAACTGGAGGGGATTCGAAAAGAAAACCTATGTGAATTTTGAAAAAGAAAACGAGTAGTCCGAATTACGAGCTCACCGATTTCTGCGCCCATGATAGCCCGCTAGCCCCTTTCGAGTGACGTAAAAGTACTCTTGAGTATTGCACATAAAGTAAACATGTCAGTACAACGATAAGCAGATTGTTGATGGTGTGCGGGTAATTGAAGAACTGAAAGACAGAATGGGTAGAAGCTCTCGTATTTTAGGAAATGTAGAAGTCACTATTACGAGAATCCTTAGTTATGGACAATAAAAATACACCCTAGACAGGACACGAATCTTCACTTCAGGTTTGCCGGCCTAGTGTGCTCACCACTAAGCCACGAGGGCCGCCTTGTCCCCTCTCATCCTCTGATATTCACGCTTTAGATCAGCTCATCTTGACTTGAAACAGAACACGTCAGGTGATTTGACAGAAATTCCGCAAAAGTGTTAGCTCCAATCAGCGCAGATTATAACGGTTTCAGCTTGAGAACAGCTAGAAACTTGAAGCACTGGGACGTGCTCTTTGTGATACACCTTATCGACTTTCCAGTGCTCCAGTTTGCCTCAAACCCCGTAAACGTTGTAGATCATCACACATGACTTACGTTTGAGCTGATTAAGGAAACAATGGAACGAAGGCTTTACAGCGCTGATTTGAACTACTCTACATATTCTTTTCTTAGCTGTGAATGGGATACACGGTTATTGATCCAGGCCGTTGAAGTTGGGCACGTGCTGTACACTCGTCTCCGAGAGCGGTTCTTCCAAGATATTGGAAGAATGAACTATTTGCGTACTTCACGTTTCACTCTTCGTGCAGTTTCACCACGCGAAGATAAGGGTCAAGGATTGCCATATCAGGGCGACGTTTTTGGATTCCGACCTTTGCAGGGTTGTATTTGTGAATACCAAACTCTACAACGACGCAATAAAAGCAACTGCAATAAAGAAGCAGCGGACGAAGGCACACAAAGACAGAGAACAACCAGCCAAGGGTTGGTGAGGGGGCCGCGAAAAAAAAGAACCCCGCGCTTTTTGCTGTTTTCAAGCCACTGGTTGGCCGGCTCACCTAGAACTGGAAGGTATTA
>MU912457.1:37863-48666 GCA_036418165.1 Cooperia oncophora
AGCTTGAGAGCTCTCGAAACTTGAAGCACTGGGGCGTGCTCTTTGTGATACACCTTATCGACTTTCCAGTGCTCCAGTTTGCCTCAAACCCCGTAAACGTTGTAGATCATCACACATGACTTACGTTTGAGCTGATTAAGGAAACAATGGAACGAAGGCTTTACAGCGCTGATTTGAACTACTCTACATATTCTTTTCTTAGCTGTGAATGGGATACACGGTTATTGATCCAGGCCGTTGAAGTTGGGCACGTGCTGTACACTCGTCTCCGAGAGCGGTTCTTCCAAGATATTGGAAGAATGAACTATTTGCGTACTTCACGTTTCACTCTTCGTGCAGTTTCACCACGCGAAAATAAGGGTCAAGGATTGCCATATCAGGGCGCCGTTTTTGGATTCCGACCTTTGCAGGGTTGTATTTGTGAATACCAAAAGCTCTCAGCGACGCATGTAAAGGCAACGCAGATAAAAGAAGCCGCGGACAAGGCAACAAAGGCAGAGAACAACCAGAAGTGAGAGGGCGCAGAAAAGAACCGCGTTTTGCTATTTTCAAGCCACTGGTTGGCCGTGCGCAGCCAGAACTGGGAACGGTACTTGCATACCACTGTCCTTCAACCCCACTCTCATGTACATTTGTGTGGAAAATCACCCCTTACTGCAGGTGATAACCCATCCACCCTGCACATGGTATGTGCAGTTTTTCCAAGGCATTATCAACGCACGCCCGCTTTCAATTAGCATATCTGAGAAAAAGAAGTTTGAAAACTGTAAAATTTTCACACCTCGTCAATGCCATGTTTATCAGCAAACGTGCTGAAGAACCATGCTGTGTGATCCGAATTGAACAACAGAGGCTGAGTGAAAAGTATGAAATAGAGGCTGTAGGATAACGGGACTAATAGAACGACGTAGGTGCGCGCGTCCTTGAACAGCTGAAAAGGACGGAATTAACTTTCACGTAAGTTGTTGAACTCCTCATTTCAAACACAATTTTCACAGCATCATTTTCGCCTTTCGAGTAAGAAAAATTGTACACATTGGGACTTGTTGTGAAAGTGATGAAAACCGGTAAAGTTAACGTGTTTATATTTATGAAGACGCTTGTACCAACATATAGCACTACCGCAGGTTATTACTGCTCACATTCACTTAGCGCTCTACCTCTCCCTAGTTACCATCGAGTTCCTCAAACAAGACAAGTTACTAATAGGTGCAAATGAGAGAAATGAAGAGTCAGCTAACTAAGGATGGTTCTGAAGTTGAAATGACCCTTTGTGGAGGGACACCTTTCGTTCACAGGCAGAACGAAAGTTGATGGACTTTTTGCCTGGTTCTCTGCGCTGAATGCACAGCCATACCTGGGCTACGTCTAGGACTCCAAGGCCTCAATTTGTTAGAAGTGAAAACGACATTGTGGCTAGCGTCGCTCCAACGGTACCTGATCCGACGCCTCTCTAAGCCAACTGAACTTTCCTTCTTTTTTCCTGCCTGGTAGTAGGGAAAAATAAATACCTGTTCAGGGGATAATGATAAAAAACTTGAACTGTAAAGAAAAGCAGTCAATATGCGATTACGGCATTTAGTTTTGATTAGTGACGATTCCCATAACGCACAGAGTCATCGCTTGACGTGCAAGCCACAGAAGTCACTTACCATTTGCATCACCTGCTTATTCCAAAGATCGAGCAGCCGATTGATGACTAGAACGAAGCAAATCATACATGCGCCGCACCATAAACCTGAAATATTTGCAACTATCAAACATTGCGCAGTAGTTAATGTAGTCTCTCAATAGCCACCTTCTAAAGGTATTATTTTTCTTTTTACTCTGTTCTGGTTATCTAGAAGAAGCATTTTATGAACCTAGAGAGAAACATGCAAAGCAACATGTCGGTATATTTGGCTCTAAGCCGTCGATTTCTTGATCTCTACGGCAAGATCGATGACTATTCCCAACCTGGAGACTAAATAAACATAAGCCATCTAGTTCTCTTTTTGGAGCACTGAATGTGGTTGTTACAATCCTTGCGAAAGAAATCTTCTGAGCTGCAAATTCTGAAAAGGCCATGTGCATCCGAAGAGGCTAGAAGGGGAGTGTTCACTGCTTGGTCTTCGTTTCCTATAACTGATTCTGCAGTTGCAGGTAGAGTCGTGGTGAGTCTACTTCCCCATAAAATACGGGAGATAGCGTTGTGACCATCGTCAGTTTTCGATCAACAACCTGGAAATTTTGGGGATCTAGGATACTACCTTTTTTTGCAGCTCGTTATGATGAATTTCGGTCATCGAACTTTGAGGGTAACTACTGGAATAGCCAGATTGTGTAAGATTGCTATCTAGAGGAAGATTAGGGACAAAATCATCTAGCAGTAAGGAACTCCCTTTCCTTATCCCACCCGCTCAAAGATAGCATCCATCACTCAAGGAACTCAGCGGCTTGCGATGGGCTTTATTTTTCGGAAGATTATAGTTCGTTACAGAACTGCAGCCTGAAAGATATATAGTCCTAGCGCTGTCTTTCGGAAGAGTAAATTTTCAGTAAAAAAGAGATTTTTATACCATGATTGAAGAGCATGTTGGCTATCTACTTAGACTGAAATTGTGCTTCGCAACATAAAGAAGAAACTGATCTTGGATATCGGAGAAGCACCTTTTCAGTTTGGTTTTATTATGAATAAAGATGCTTACCCAGCCCGGCAGATCCAGCGACATACATCAAGCGGGGCATTAAACAGTAGTTTGCGCCGATCATCCAGAAGTATCCGGTCAGCAATGAGTTCACCCCGATCGCACACATATCGTATAGGCCTTGAAAAGCCATGATAGTTAAGTTTACACGTAGAGTGGAAGTACAGAAAATTTCCTCGAATAGTGCTTCTACTGAATATCGGAGACCAATGCAGCGGCCTCATTCTAATCAGATCTTGGAGAGATTCTGGTAAGGCTGAAAAAGCCGGGAGCTGCCCGTGATGTGCACTTTTAAAAGTATACCTCAATTTTGCGCTACACCATCTTGACAGCACAGCTAACATAACATGAGGTATTATCAAATATCGAGTACTTCTTTTACCTCAGACATTATACAGGAAGCGCTATCGGTGCTTGTTTCATATGAAATTGGTAAAAAGCAACATTTTCCTGTCATTTTTCCGTGTGTAGAAGGTTTTACAGTAGTAACTGTGGTTACTTTTAGAAAGTGTTCATCAATGAAACTAAATACCGTACCCGTGTGAGAAAAATTAAAGAAGCTCCCACAATTAAACCTTTGAGATATTCGGTGTGACGAACAACGCCAGAAAACATACCTAGGACGAAGCATGATTTTGTAGCACGAGAGGCGACGATACTGCTTCCTTACGATGACTTGTAATACCAAAACGTATAGAAGCTGAAATTTATTGGATACTTTGATCATTTCGTGGACGTTCTTCAATTCAACAAGCGATCGAATAGTTGATTTCTGGAGGCTCCAAGCTCCACCTGCATCTATTGGCAAGTTCATCTAGAAGCAAGTGAACTTTTTGTTGAGAAAGTGCTAATTTTAGAGGGGTCCTTTGAACTGCATTTTTACTAGGAATAGAAATGTTGCGGAGGCTTCTAGAAATTGCTCCAGGACGAGAAAACTCGCTTATCGCACTGCTGATAAGAAAGTTCCCCTAGTTCCAGTCTTGAGTGCTTTGCAAATTGGAGGCACGCTCCGTTTACTTGGTGTTCAGGTTCCTTCTTTGGACATGATCCTGCGTGCGAAAGAAAGTGCCACTCAAGCAGCTCAAAGATACGCGAGGAACGCGCGACTTGCACGCGACGATGCCGCGGCCCCACCCAGTGACCCTGGCAACGCCCAACTTTCATTTTAAATTGCCCCAATGGTGGGACGGTTGCTTCACTCCTTATTTTCTTCATCACGAATGTTGAGCCGTCGCCTTATGCACGTACGAACGCGCTTCGACATGTGATTACATAAAGGGCATTTCCTGCTAATGGTTTCTGCTTTTTTCCTCCATTTTCCATTTTCGTGTCTTTCCCCTTTTTTCATTTGTATTGGTGACTCACAACTGGCCATTCGTGACAAGGGGCGTGGTGGATTGGAATAGTCGTTTGAAATGAATGATAATAAATCCGTCTTCTGAATCTCCTGCGCACCTCTCTTATCTGTGCTGCGGGGGCTCTTTTCAGAGAAATCTGGCTCACATTCAAGGTGAATACGGCCAGCTGCTAAGAACGTGAGATAAACTACATTAGATTACAACTCATTTGCAGGCATGTGGCTAAAAGCATCACCTGAGTCACGCAGCACATTTATAATCTCTCTAGAAAAAAAAGTTCCTGGTTGTTCTTTAGAAAGGGCAGATGCGGGAGACAGTTTCGTAATCCTTGTCCGTCGACAGGGACGATGACGCTGAAGGGTGCCGCGGGAATCGTATTCGGTCGCGGGGGGAGAAGGGTCGTATTCAATCCGAGAACATTTCTTTGATAGTTAGTTTTTCTCGTTTCTTGGAGGTGGTCGTGTTTGCTCTTTGTTGGGAGAGCGGAGGGGTCGTACTTGCTTTTGAGAGAAATATGCAGCGTTGGGAAAAAATTTGTCTCGGTGGTTGGAGGAAAACGGAAAATTTTCGAATTACGGACAAATTGGAACAGTGGTAGAAAGTTGAGAAAATGTGGGAATATAGGAAAGTAGTGGATAGGATGGAAAAGGGGGTGGGGGTCGTATCAGAGGACAAAATTAGTGGGCATGTCTACTTTCCGAAACTTTTCCCCAGCGGCAGGACGTGTCCTCCTACAAGTAGTGATTGGTTGGTGATCAATCCTGGAAGGAAACAAGCAGTGAAGAACACCTGCGATGCTCTCATTCCGTGCCTCTTGACATCGTTCCGACTGAATGTCACGATATCAATTGTACATTTTCTGTACATTTTCTTCCCAACAGCTATTTTGATGTGCCTTCCTTCCCAGGTAAGCTAGCAAACATCATTGTTGGGGAAATCTAATGGGGTAGCTTCTAAGGCCGTGTCGCTCTGTAGGAAATCATGGTAAGCAGAGTGGTAGTCAGCACCGAAGAGCCAAATAACATCTTCACTGTCCCAGGCTGGGAGCTGTACCCAAGCTGTGGAGTGTGTAGAAAATGTGAACTGAGATCTTATACAACCTTTCTGAGTCCCTCAGACGTCTGAACCCGTCATGAGGTTTGCACCTATGTGAATCCAACAGTACCGCTAATATCCCTGCAGTTGCGCCTCCACATTCGAAAATCGGAAAAGCTACCTCCACAGTAGGTGCCTTATTAGCGTAGAGGACAGAAAAACTGTCTATGTCGAAATTGTCTCAAACAGTTCTAACCTCAGCCGTGAGTCCGTAGATGATGAAGCACACGCCAATAACGTAATTCGGTTTACCGCTTTGACGTCTCGTACCTCTGTAAAGCGCATTTCGTTAAGTTAGAGTTTTGAACAGCTTTGGAGAATTTCTTCTATTGCAAAATGAATAAAACACGATCATTAGAAGCTTTGCCCTTTAGGGAATACCTTCTCTTCTATTACCGTAGGGCTACATATTACGTATCTCGCAGAGATGCTGTTGAGAACATGGGCTTTGATGCATACAAGAAGCGTACCTCTTTGTAACGCTGCAATGAAAAATATTTCACACTTCATTCTATTGCATTTTGCCCATTTCAAGCAAAACAAGCTGTTTCTGACAACATTAGTGAGCATTCAGACAACTCTACAGCTTCCTTCCTTGAACTCTCTTCTGGTAACTATTTTCGCCTCTCACTTCTCTCATGATATTCGTGGAATGAGAAGTGTAATATTAGCAATCAGTGCTAACGATGGGGCACTCAATGGTCACACACAAGACATATAGCTTACAAGTATTTTTGTCCATTATCCCAGTTTTTTTTCAGGACGGTGGTGCTTTAGTGACAAGCACCAGTATCATATCGAATCAGGATCAAATTACGAATCCGATTCCACTCAGCTATTCTAGTCTTTTACTCTACGGAAACGGTAATACGGGGCCAGATTTGTTTGGAAGGGCAAAAACGCTAACTTTTTCGTTGGCGGGCCTCGCAAATAATAGTGAAGGCTCAATCGCATTCAAAATGCCGCTGCGATTCAGAATGAAAAATGAGTACGTGCCGTAACCCAGAAAGTGATCGAGATTGAGCAGCGGTAGAGGTTTTCTCCTTCATCCTTTCCTTTGTGTTTCAAGCAAGTTGGTCAAGGAAGATTGTGGGTAGAGAAAGAAGATCGGTAGTGCTTGACAACGACGTGGAATTCAACCTCTCAAAATTGCGGTTCATTTGTGAAAGAAGAATTGATGTAATGAAATGGATCGAATTCGCGACGATTGAAGTAACGTATGGAGAAATATCTTGGAGTGACTCACACGCAGTCATAATTAGTCACGTTTTCGGGATTTCCACCAGCTCTTATCAGCCACTCCATCTCTGTCTACGAATTCGCTGGGCAACTTCTGAAAAAGAATTTATTCACGAAACAAGAAGCGGTCTCCTACACATGTCACCCAAATGATATTAAACACGCTCAAATTCCGCAGATTAATATGTACATGGTGAATCATTACGTCAATGGGACTCCCTGGACGTGGCAGTCCTATACTTGGAACTTCAGATCCTTGTTTGTTTATTCTAAAAGCTATTACAGTTGCAGAATTTAGCAGCTCCTATAGTGGAGCGTTGTAACAAAAAACACTACAGCTCCCAGAGACAAACAGCAGTGTAGTTGCCGTGCCCTCAAAGCTCTTCCACTTCACGAACGATGCGTAGCAGCAACGAAACAAAATAGAGCACTGACTGCTCCCGCTGGTCAACCTGCACAATGAAATTCATCAATGTGAAAAATCTCATTACTTAACAGGGCTGCAAGAGTGGAGACATTCCCTAACCGAACGCAGTGCATATACGGATTGTTTGATGCTGAGCGTGCCAGTGAGGCTGGCGCGTCGCCAGTCCGTTCTTCAGCAATTGTTGGAAAGGGTAAGTGACAACAGTTGGTGAAAAAGCTGATACGAACAATATGAAACTTTATCGGTTTCTGGAAGAAAAGAAGACAAAAACGGGTTGGCGCTGCGCCAAGCCTATTCTCTCTTGACACGCCCACATTTGCAGCTTATGAGACTGTATTACAAACAGCGTCTGCAGCTTTCTGGCTCGGGTGAATCAGAAAAACAACAGCGTCTGGATATTTCCACAGTAAACTTCAATGTAGGTAACAATATTCAGTGAACACCTGCCATGGATACTTGTTAAGGCATCACTGCTTGCTCCATATATACAGCCCTGATTAAAAACGTAATTGAATATTGCAAGAATTATCACGAAAAAGCCTACGCAGTAATGTTAGTAACACTTGTCACCATATAATGATAGTCGAAGGCGGATGCTTCTGAGAGAACCTTAGCCATACCGTTACGGTAGTCTGCTAAATTTCTTGAGTCGATTTCGCGCTTCCGCAGCGATTGTTGATTATTAAAGTCTGAGGTTTTCCGTCTTGATGGTATGCTGGATGCATGGTAGCCAAGTCCAGTGCAAAAAAAATGTACTGCTGCAAAAAATGAGAGCGCATTCGGGCTTGGTGGGACGACCTGTACCAGCTTGCCATTACTTAGCTAGCCAACTAATGGCAAGCTGGTACAGGTCATCTTGTAGAGACCTACCGACTTCTGTGATCCAAGTGGCTTACTCGAACAACTTTGCAGCCTCACACGATATTGCAGGTCTGACCAAAGCGAGACCTGTGAGTTAACATGAGCCAACAGGAGGAACTAGCGGCCCACTCCGAACATCACCAGAATGGGTTCAGAAGTTTTCACATCTATTAAAGAGGTAGTTCTATTGAGCAATCTTAATTGCAGCAATCAGGGCGTTTGTTGGAAGCGTTCAAAAAACCACTAACACTCTTTAGAACGGAAAATAGCAGCAGTAAAAAATGCAAGCCGAGTTAGTTTTAATAGTCATGTACCATTGTCAGAAGGTTCAATTCACACGAACTGGGAAAATCGCGCAGAAATCACGCCGACATCTGTAAGGCATAGTCACTCAAGACAATGCAATTGATAACGGCGCATTCAGTCGGGGCGGCGTCGGGACAGGTGCAAGAAGCCGCTATCCGTTGCTCTACCTGTGGTGATTGGTCAGTGATCACTCAGGAAGAAAACAACCACTGGTGGAAAGGCAGACGTAGGCTCATCCAATCCCCTTTGAAACCGTCCCTTCCACCTCCTAACTACGGCGATATCAACTGTACTATCCAGTGAGAGCAGACGCGTCAAAGAAATAATCTCCCATCAAAAACGCATGGTGCAAGCATGACAGCGAATCTAAAGAGATATAGGGAAGGCCTCTATTTTATAGTCAGAAAATGGGCGGTAGTTGCTCCTGAGAAACAAACAGCAACATAAAGCTTTTCTGCACAGCGACATAACAACACGGGGTAATCCGTATAATTCCTTATTATCCGCTGCGCTACCCATGCCTAATGGTCTGTGATATGTTTCTCATCTGACAATCAGCGTGTTACTGTGATATCACCCAGACGAATAATGTCGTTTTGTGGAGATTACGGCTGAGCCACAGCTGGACGTCATTTTGGCCGAACCTTTTGTGGGGTTTCTTGCCGAAAAAGTCACTTACGCTGTCATACCCTTGGAACCACTGACCTTGAATGCAGGGTACTGTAGGAAAAGCCCGCCAAAGGTCGCCAATAGTACACAGATAAAGAAGATGCGGCCTGTCAATAAGAGCATAGTTGAACGACTGATCGCAGTTCGTTTAACCAGATGAGTAGCTCTTACGTAGGCAACAATTATAAAAAAATCAGGTCCGATGTAGAATCTGTGCAGGGTGCCCGATTCCAGATGGTGGAGCGGTGGCGCCGCTTCCTACAGAAACCACTGGATGTAGATGCACCCTTACACGTACTACACTCCTCATCATTACGGACTGTCGGGGCGTATCAGCCAGTAGGAGTGCGCACACTGTTTGAAGCCGTTCTCAGCCTTTTCGTTGAAACGCGTATGCGACAAAAAGTGGTAGAAAACGAGTAATACGAAGGATATAATGCTGTCATTTGATCGCTTCAACAACTGGTGCAGAAAGACTTTGGAACCGCGGAAAACGCAGCCGCACTGACCCGCCCCGACAGTCCGTAATGATGAGGAGTATACCACATTATACTGAAACCATTATGTAATGCACCGTAACATTTAGCCTCAATGGATTGCTGATAGGACCGAAGTTCGGTGAGAAATTCGTGGATGCTCCGCACGTCATAATTAAGAGCAGCACATTCTAGGGATTCTTATTGAGAGCAAGGCATATTTGGGTCTTTGTCTAGGGGTCTGTTAAGAGCATAGAATGGAATCTACCTGAAACATGAACAGAGTGGCAAAAGATGGGTGAGTTGTACCACTACTGTTAAATTTCAAAGGTGAAGGTGAACGCGAAAATACGGCCTGTCCTCGACCGGTGGTAGAAGGTTTGATGCACGATTCACTTCTTCGGACTTTTCATCTAGGATTGGTGCAGGTAGGATCGGCTTCAAGAGGCTGGCACTGTGACATGAAAATTCGGAATTCTCTTTGATTTTAGACCTTGTTAGCGAATCACGCTCAGCCCGCCAACCAAAATGTGTCAGGTTTTTTCCGTAATTCCGTTTCAATCCAATTATCCGAATGACTTGTGTTTTCGCTAAATGCATCTGTTATAAACCATTGCTATGTATACCTACTCGCAGCATTAAATGACTAACTCCCTCCTGCTATAAACAGCTCGTAATGTGGATGACTAGTACAAAAGAAGCTTTCAAGACGAGAAGGGATTACCGGAAGAAATGTCGTTGAAGTCACTGAGTCACAATAACATTCTGATAACTTACTGCGGATGACGAGTAGAACCAGCAGCGTTCTTGCCAAAGCGTCTCCGCAACATTACAGATTTTTTGAAACATTGCAGACTTTTTTGAATAAGTTTGGAAAGCCTAACGTGGGAAGATTCGGAACTATTCAACTACGGCCCAAATCACGAGTGAAGTATTTTTCGTTCAATTCGTGCCTTTATGGGCTGTGCAGAGCCGTGTTTGCAAACGTAAAATCCGTTACCTTTGCTGACACCATTCGGCGCCTAACGTACCCTACTATACCGCCTGCCGAACCTCCTTCTGCCTGTGATGGTGTCCCGGTGAGAAGTTTTCCATGAGTGGGAGGGCCAGTCGGATCGGCCGGCTTCGCCGGGCGAATGGTCGAAAAAAATTGTTTTGAGAATTACAGCACTTTACCGTTTCACTTCTTGTATATACCCCCCCCCCCTAGAAGACAGTCGTCAAAATTTTCTATGCGGCACTCCCCTTAGTGATGAGGAATCGCAGAATTAAGTATTGCCGACGGTAGCAACCATTTGGTACACTATCTAGGGGTATACACTCTACTTCGCTGCGGACGGTTGGGCGTGTCAGCCAGTATGAGTGTGCACAGCGTCAAGCCGTTCTCTGCCTTCTTGTTGAAGCGCGCATGCGACAAAAAGTGGTAGAAAACGAGTAATACGATCGATATGATACAGTCATATCATTTGTTCGCTTTAAAAACTGGTAGATGAAAGTTTGGCACCGCGCCTCACTGACACGCCCAACCGTCCGCAGAGAGCTACACTATACCTCACTAACTTCATCTGCCAAACCATTCAGTCATTTCACCTTACTCCCCATTTCGTGGGGTTTTTCGTATGCGTTTTGAGGATTTTTGCCCTCGGCACCGTTCACTTTGGCGAAATTTTCAGCCCTATACTTTT
>MU912459.1:1483-15354 GCA_036418165.1 Cooperia oncophora
GTTGAGTTCATCAATGTTAGCCATCATCGCTCTTACGCTCTTTTCCAGTGACCTGAACGAGAACCGCGGTGAGGAGTGTAATACTCTTGTCATGTAGTACTACACCTCACAGTATGAAATCCGGAATACGGTCGAAAATGCCTTTTCGCAGAACATAGATGAAATATATAGTCATGAGCATTGCAACTGATAGGGCGTGTGACATAGCGCGCAGCCAGAGCGCCCTTTTTCCACCAATGATGTCACCGTACGCCCGCTACAACTGGTGAGAAATTTGATCTGGCTGCGCTCCAAGCGACGCCCCATCAGATGACGATGTTTCTAGGGACCATCACTGAAGATAAATTAAGTATCGGCCGACCGCGTAATTCAGCTCACTGACGAAGGTGCTACGCGAGAATAAAATGTCAAAGACTTCTAGGTTGAATGATTGTTCTTCTCACTGAACTGCACTCGAGGTTTTCAAGAATGTTTATTATGTGGCTGACGTTTCGGTGAGATCACCTTCTTCGGAGCCTGAAAGGAGGAAGTCAATTTATGAAGTATCCGACCAAATGCCTCACTCCCTCACAGAGACCTTTGACCCCACCCTAGCCATCACGCAACCAATCAGGAAAGGAAATTACCGTATTTGCCAGATCCACCAGGTCAGCTACGAGTAGCACAGTCCAGGGAGCTTTCGGAGAAGGTGATCTTACCGAAACGTCAGCCACATAATAAACATTGTTGAAAACCTCGAGCCTCGAGTGCAGTTTAATAAGAAGAACAATCATCTATCAACATGCCGAGGTTCATTGAGCATGACTTCTAAGTTATTTTGCAACAGAGCTCTAACGATGATCCGGGAAAGCAAAACATCAAGTGATTGAATTGTCTGACGACTAATGGCTACGCTTTGAACGCTTGTCATTACAAAGCTAATGGATGTGAGGAACCAAAAGCGGGCTTTAGAGAACATGGAAGCTGCATAACTCCCGATGAAAGCCTCAAAATGAAGAGTTGAGCGCAGAGTCCCACTTCACTATTTTAATGAACAGGGACTGGGTACCAGGAAGGGGATATAAGAAATCATCAAATCACGCCAAGGACGAAGTATCGCTAACACGACAAACTGTGAAGCTTCCTCCGTTAAAAAAGTCTTTCGTTGTGCATGGCACATTCTGATTAGAATCGCGACAACATCTTGAGTGCAATTTTGCTTACACATTGGCTTGCAGTGACCATCTCAAGCCGAGTTAGAGTTTTATTTTTCAAACAATTCTCATACCCACTTGACCTCAGGGCGATGGAAGGCTTAAGCAGTCGAAGGGAAGGGGGGGGGGGGGGGAGGGGGGAGCGTATAGTTGACTCGAGACCAGCCGAACCGTGTACATGGTTTACGGCCTCACATGGCACTACACCACTTCCGCCCAGCTACCAAGATGGATGGCAACAAGGTTTGAGAAAAGTAGCAGAAATTGAAATTGATTGACAATTTGAAACAGAAAACGTTAAAAATAACGTAGCCGCCAGAAAATTTCAGAAGGAGGATTTCGTATGAGGAGCAAAGAAGTCTTGAAAGAAAAGTGTACATTGCCTACATACCTTGATGACGGTATAAATGGGCAAGTATGCTTGCAAAAGGTAATTGAGACTCACCTCCGAGATCCCAGTTCAAGATGCGTTGAGAATCTGTCAGCAATTCTAGTCGGGGCTAAGGACAATTCAGCCATCATAACATTGACTAGATGACTACTTTTGATAACTATCGGCAACTCTTCGAACATTGTCTGATAAGTGAGGTTAGCTGCCTTGACACTGAAATTGGAAATAACACGAACAGGCTTCAAGCAAGAACGACAACTGAGCATAAAAATGTTGCACAGCGGGAATTCCAACATGACTTTGTTTCTCTACGCTCTGTACCTAATGAGAACGAATGAAGAAAGATTTGTCACTGATTAGGATTGAAACATGAAATCAGGCCACCGTACGTTAGAAAATGTATAGCACAGACGGTAAAAATGCAAACTTACGCGTCCGGCGACCAGTCGTTTTTGGCGCAGAGTTCGAGCGCCGGTACAGACAGACGGTAAGCGCGTAAGCAAAGCTGCCCTTGTCGTGTCTTTACAGGATCTGAAAGTGCCAGTACCCAGTACAGAGAAAGCCATAAAAAAGAAAATCATTCATTTCACAGAACCTCCGCAACAGAAGAAAATACGGCACTGTTCAATTATCACTATCCCAATTTTCCGAAAACGGGCCGGATCTTGATCGACTTTTTTCTACGGGGGCAGATTTGGCTGAAAGTTGGGTTCTGGGGGAATTCGACCTCCTGAACACGAATATCAGACCCGCTCCGCCCGAAACTGCCCCGCTGAAAGCTTGTACCCAAGGGTAGATCGACCTCCTGAACACGAATATCACATAGTCGGCGCCCGCGCCAAAGGCGCCGGCGCCAAAATGCCCTAAATCACTGGCTGTGGCGCGGGCGCCAGGCACTTTCAGGCCAAGTGGATGTGATATTCGTGTTCAGGAGGTCGAATTACCCCTAGAACCCAACTTTCAGCCAAATCTGCCCCCGTAGAAAAAAGTCGATCAAGATCCGGCCTGTTTTCGCAAAACTGGGGTAGTAATAGTTGAATAGTGCCGAAAACATTCATGGTCCCATGAAAAGGAAAGACAGAACAGCTCTAATTAACTAATGAATAATAACTACCGTAAATGATAACTACGCCGTCGGGCCCATTGCTCTGATAATCGAACATTGAATCCACAAGATCCTGTGAGAAACAAGCCCCAAATGGATGCGCTTGATAGAATCCTACGAGCTCATAATCGATATTCATATTCCTAAAGAAGCTTTTGTACTCCATACCCAAGAACAGAGCTTTACACAGAACGCACCTGAATTTCCTCAACATATCTAGCATTTCCTGCTGTTTGAGCTCTTCGTACATCTGATTAGCCTGAAGGACACCATTAGGAAAACAAATACTGCTCCACTACCGAATGAAGGAAAAAGAGAAAGACTGAACCTGAGCTGCATTTTCATCGCTTTCTAAGACAGGCTCTGCACGAGCTGTAGGAAAGCAGTTAGTGATTTCTAAACGGCTGTCATCTTTCTCCACAGACACAAGACCTGTCAAGAGACCTTGGCAAGCCTCACCGGCCACCTAAATTGAATAATGATGAATCCTTCCCCTTGGTTAACAAACAGCCTGAACCAGAGAAAAGCTGACCTCACTCATGCCAGCGTAAAGCTCGCTGTCAACGTGCTTGACGATTTTCATAATGACAAGTGAATCCATTTGAATATACGACACATTTGGTGGCGTTATCGTCATTATGGTCGACGCCATGGTGGACCTGGAATAATTCATATCGTACTCAATTTAAATGCGCAACATCAAGGAAAGGCAATCAACCATGTATAGTAACAAAGGAATCTTTAAGTGAGACATGAACAGACGGATGTTCGGGAAGTCTACAGTTTTAAAACTATATTGATTTAGTGGGAACACCCCAAAACCACGCAACGTTTTTCACTCCAGACCCTGTCAAAAACTCGACTTTCGCTTCTGCTATCTCGCCGCTTCTGCTGTGAGAGAAAGAATAGGACCAAAAGACAGTTGCAAGGCTTTTGTCAATCTGATTTTTTCTCACTGCGAGGGTGAGGAAATATTTTCTCCTCTCATCTTCTGACCGAACATTTGAAGGGAGGGACGAGAGAAGCAAGGAAGGAAATGAAGCAAGGCGGAAGGAGAAAGGTTAGAGGAGGGAGAATTCGCGCTCGAGAGGTATCCTGAGACCTTGAAAGGCAATTACTAAGATTCACAAGACGAATCTGCCCGAGATAGAAGATGTACATCCAACGGCTACCCACGAAGCTAACTCATTCGTGAAGGAACCAAGTTGCTCTTCTGCCCCACCCTGCCGAAACAGCCGCGTGTATGGCTGGCTCCAGCGAGGGTTCTTTCGAGGTGACTTCGCAATTTGGGGGGGGGGGGGGAAAGGGGGAGTGGAATTAGAACATGAACTTGATACCGTCGTGTGGTGGTTTTCCAACAAGGTGAGGCACTTAGCGTTGAGAAGTGTGCGGAAGCAACTGTAAAAGAGGGGATGAGGGTTTTGAGCTATGCCTAGGAGGGATTTTAAATGCCTCGGATGCTCCGCAGTACCTAGGAGTTCCCCTACCCCCCGTTCTAAAAGCGCCGCATCAAAATGGACAGGCGAAAATTTAGCACCAAGCCATGTTTTCCAACAATTTTTTTGTGGGTACATCCACTTCCCCCTTCTATACACAAATGATCAATTTCTCGTACTAAATATGCCGGGAATCTTTTACGGACTGTTCCAAACACCAGCGCGAAGATGGAGTAAAAGTGCCGCGTGGTCCCCTCCTACAAACACTTTAGTTAGCACCCACCGGTGCTAACGTAGTTGGAGGGGGCCACGCGGCTCTCGGCCAGTGATGACTCATCGATCGATAGCAGCGTTGACATACTAATCTAGCAGCAAAATTAGAATAAAACAAACAAGACTCACCGGAAACTTGCTGAGAAATCCCACAGAAACTGAAAACAACATTGTATGATCTTTTGTAGTCAAGAACAGCGGTCTACAACAAAAAAGCAACAAGTTTAGGCAAAATTTTCCTGTCCACAACTGTTTTTTCGCATTCTTCAGAGTTAACTGTTTTATCTTTTGAATATAGCTAGGACAATCTTATATCTATGTCCTAAACATGAAAAGAAGAGTCGATGAGTCATCACTGGCCGAGAACCGCGTGGCCCCCTCCAACTACGTTAGCACCCAACTCACTCTACTAGCAAAATCACACACACAATTTCAGGTTATGAAAAGTAATAAAAAAGTAAACTGGAAAATATAAAACAGCGAAAAGTGGGGGATGACGAAATATGAGTGACAACTTGGAAATTGCAGAACGCCAGCGTTACCGTAACCAATTAATGTTCGTGTCATCAATACCGCACTGGCGCAAACTTGTTGTGAGGTTGGAACATTGCCAACCTTGACGTGTAATTGAGGAGCTGAGTGCCCGAGTGCCCTTCTGATCCATAAACTTCATTAGTTTAATCACTATTGGTCTTCATGAATGCTACATTATTTAACTGTTTCGTCGTTGATTATCTAACTTACTAATTTAGCCAATAATCAGATAATATCCGCTCTTCAGCTACTATTCTTCACAAAATCAATTGTTTTTTTTGGTTGACCAGCAATCAATACCGCAAGGTGCAAAGAATGACTTGTAGTTTAGTCCAAGAGATGAAGGCTTTCGTCCAAGCCTGGGAGGCAGAAAGATCTGGAAGTGCTGCAATTTCTTTTCGCTTTTCGAGACCATGTAGGGATTATTTTCCCAGTAGTTTTCAGTAATAGAATTTTCCTGTTCTCAAGTGCCTTGGATTTTTTTAGGTTCTATGTCTAAAAACGCCCCACGTTATAAAGTCACGCTATTCCCTATATGAAGTACATACAACTTCCTATGTACGAAGCCGCACCAGCAGCAAATACTGTAACAAGCTGCTGAAACTCTAATCCGACTGTCATCCAGTATTATACCGTATTTCTGTATACGGTATTTGAGCTACTACTGACGGCAATCTCAGTGTTGTTATAGTACCAAAGCTTCATATGACAGATACTTGGGTATATCACATTGTCTCATGTTTAAAACAGTGTGATTACCCACGTATTTACAATATGAGGCTTAAAACATTTCCAAGTAAATTTTGAAAATTTTTGGGCTCTTTCATTTTTGAACTCTCATTGGGCTTTTGGTTTCTAGTCTCGCCACAAGTATTTGAGTCCTCAGCCTTGCTTATGTACTGTTTACTCGCATCAATCTGCTGCTATATGTGAGGCATTCTGGAGCACCAGTCATGCTCGAATTATGAATTGTCTTTAATATCTCAAATTTTAATGCTATTTTCTGAATTCTTCGACAGCATTTCAGATCCAAATGAGGTGGTTAATCCTGTTTTTGGCCACAACTCACGTCGCATTTGGCTACGTGTATGACGATGAGCTGGTTACATGCGGATCAGTACTGAAACTTGCAAACGCGAACGAAGGCTCACGACTTCATTCCCATGATGTCAAATACGGAAGCGGTAGTGGCCAGCAATCGGTCACCGCTGTGACGCAATCCGACGATGTCAATTCGCACTGGCAAATTTATCCGGGTAAGTGTCATTAATCGAACTACTTCGCTGAAAATCTCTCTACGAACAATAGTCTGCCGGGCGGGCATCAGAGGGGCGTTTTCAGCACTCAGCGGTCCTTTACTCCTTTCCTTTCTGTTGGCCAAAGGTACTAGAGGTGGGTCAACCTTAGAGTGCGTTCCTACTTTGCGTCAGCGTTTTAAGCGACTGAGTGTACGTCAGCATTTTGAGCTACTAGGAAAGGTCTAATATTTTGAGCGTACGCCGGTGTATACCAGCGTACGCTTAAAACGCTAGATTGATACCTATGTTTCATAATCGCTGAGACGCTGGCGTACGCTGAAGATGCTGGATAAGTACATTATTTTCCTAGTCCCTTAAAACTCTGACGCCAACTATGAACGCACAACCTGGCTTATTGTGCTTATGTAGCTTCAAATCATGGATCTGACTCGGTGGGGATTTTGAAGTCGCGGTACGACCATCCAGCTTTGCTGCTTTTGACGTCCCTATTTCAATAATTACTTTGTTCTACTCGAAATGCGGTTGTCGTGAAATGATAGCAAACTGCTATAACAAAGCCAGACACTAATAGCCTTAGAGGGGGCATTCGAAGGACTCCTCATGCGGAGCTGACATTACCGAACAGAATCACCGTACTCTGAATCAGTTCGTTCACCTTGAGGCTTCTCCGATGTTAGGCCTAGACGAAGAGACGAAAGTTCTCATTCCCGTTGATATATTTCTAGCTGTGCATATGATGTCCTTAAAATATCCACTCTTAGACCGAATTATTACTTCCCAAAGTAGCAAAAATATGTTTTGCAGCTCTGAAAAAGGAATGTCACCGCGGTGATCCGATCAAGTGCGGTGACAAGATTCGCTTGAAACATCTTACTACGGGCTGTTTCTTGCATACTCATCACTTCCAAGCACCTTTATCTAAGCATTATCAGGTAATATGTTTTTTTGGGAATGAGCCATTCCTAACGTTTGGGATTGTTTTTTGATTGTCGCTCTGTGGAATCATTCCCAAGAACGACTTGATGTTATCAAATCAGAGTTTAAATCACTGATTCGAATTTTTCGCATTTTTTTCGCTCTATCCAGTATAATGATAGTTCTTGCTCAACACTGCCAAATCATTATTTAGGAAATATCATGTTTCGGAAGTCAAGCTCAGAGTGATACCGGAGATAACTGGCAAATTGTTTGTAATTCGGAAGACTGGCTGGAGAGCGAAGTTGGTTCCTTAATAGCTTTTCTTCATTGAAGTTCACCCGAAGGTACCCCTAGAAAACAAACTAAAATAGCAAATGGAACAGTAAAGGAGTGTTGATTCTCGAGATTCTGTCCCCTACTTCCGTTGAAATTTATGGAACTGGATACGGAGAAAAGTGACTCGGTCGAGTCAAAGTAATGGGAGACTTAATTGTGGGTTTCATATCACAAGCTTCCTGCTCACTCTTGGGAGTATTAGCTTTATTCATTGCGAGCATTGCACTCAGGGCACATCCGCGCTGTGTGAAATTTTTGCAGCGTATAACGCGATCCCTAATCAAATTCATAAATCAGCGTGACCCCCCTTTCACTACCTAGCTAGCTACTTCCCGACATACCTGTTTCACTTCACCAATCTCTCCGAAAATTTGCCGTCAATTGAGCGGGCGCAAAGTAGAGCCGCTATAAACGCGCTTGGAACGGGTAAAATCAACTATCAGAAAGCCAAGGCCAAACACTTCCTCCTCCCAGTATCCCTGCGACAAAATACGACCCTTCATTGCTATATACTGCCAGGTTCGTATTGGTGCATGGGGAACTGAGAAGGGTCTGTCGTGAAGCGCAACTAGGGCCGTCATTTATTGTATTGATGCGGTCCTCGGTGCCGTTAGAGAAGCATATTTGTCCATCTTTCCTTCCCTCCCCGCTGTCCCCCCTCCTCCCCACCGTCAACGACCTATGCAACATTGGCCAGTCATTTAGACAGCATAAATGGTTGAAGGATTAGTGTCTACGCCGTTGTTCAGTCCTTCCTGGGGCGGCATGCACTTTTCCACTCACTAGGGAAGTCCGCCAACTTACCATGGAACTTTGAATGGAGACCTGGGTAGATGATAGAATCTATAAGGTTATTTACAAATATAGATAGCAAAACTGCAACCTGCATTCACAAGCAACTTATGAGCAGGTAAAGTTTGTAATGGTGCAGTAGGGTGGAGGCTTGGTGGTGAGCTGTGAAGCATAAGCGAGGAATCGCATACGTGGAATCGAGTCGTGGTGGTTCAGTGGTAAGGTTGGACTTTCGACGACTCGATTCTACGTATGCGATTCCGATCGTATTATCTTCACAGCTCACACCAGCTCCACTTCTACGCCAATGCCAGAAACTTTACTCCTCATAAGTTAGCTCGTGATATGCAGGTTGCAGTTTTGTTTATGATATTTGTGAATAACCTTATAGACTCTATCGATCTACCCAGGTTTCCATTCAAAGTTCCATGGTAGGGTTGGCGGACTTCCCTGATCAGAATCGTTGTGGCTTTTTGGATACAATGTGACCACAATGATTTGCGGGCGACAGCCGATATATAAAACAATGTTCGTAACCTCCCAGACGAATAAGCCATTTACCGGGGGTAGAAGGCTTGGTTGACCTGAGCGGGAGACGATCCGGTATTTGAACCCCGGACTGCGCGCGTGGTAAGCGTGTACTTACCACATCACACGGATTTAGCCACATAGACTGCATAAATCGAGGCTTATACTCATTGCTAACAGCGTACTTTTAGAACGTAAAGATCAAGCACGTTGAGACGGGTGTGTACCTGGCACTGTCTGGACAACAATTCGGCAGGCCAATCCACGGCCAGAGAGAGGTATATTTTCGCCATTCCGTCGAAAAAATATGTTCCTCCTCTATCTCCAATAAAGTCGTAAATTTACTTGTTAGATTGTTGGGACCGACAGCATTACAAACGGCGGATTGTGGAAAGCAGCTGAAGGAGTGTACATGAAAAAGAGCAAAGATTAATTTCCTTTTTTTGTCAATTATTGTTTCATACATAAGTAGGATTTCCTTGTTATTGAGAATCTTTCGAAGTCAGCATTACTAGTTTTGTACTTTTACTGCAATCTTGCCCTTATCTGGGTATCCTAATAATTGTTTTTTTTTTACATATTTGCTTTTTATTGTTGTCTGTGATATGGTGTACTAAAGTTCTATGAGACGGGAGATTACCGTGTCCTCATTTCTGTATATGGAATTTCCTCCTGTTAATACTCAGCGATTGTTTTCTTTTATAATAAAACTAAAACCATTTTCACAACTTATTTGAAAAGGGCAAGGGGAATGCTGTACGTGTCAGCCCTTTTACGGTGTGTATTTATCCTTTGCCACAGAGGCTCATCCTCTTGTGACCTGTTCACAATGTTTGCCTTTGTCACTTGAGGCACGCCCGAATCCCTGTTGGATTCTGGTTTCTGACAACCACTACGCATACACACTATTTTTTTCATGCTGCTCGTAAGCAGACTCTCAGTAGGCGGTGAAACTTCTGACATCATCAAGCCCTTTTTTGGGACTGCGTCTGTATTGTTGCCTTCACTCGGAAAACGTTATTGGTTTTGGTGCGGTTTTAGCCCTATACAATGACTTGCTATATACAGTTCCGTGTTGATCCTCCCAGACGAATCTGATACTAATTTACCGTTCTCGGAGGGTAGAGAACTTGGTCCTGGGTGGGAGCCAATTTAACCTCCAGGCGATGCGCGTGATAGGACCCCTGCCATTACAACAACCTCCCCCTCCATCAATAGGTATTGAAATAGGAAATCGCGCGAGCTACACGCAAACGAACCACCCACATTTTTTATCCATCCAGTTTCTACTCCGAGAAGATTTCTTTCCCTTTTGCTGGTTGGCCGCGTGCAGCCATTTGTCCACGCAGACCAGCGCACATTGGTATGTATCAGGTCATCCCATTCAAAAGTGCCGAGAAAAATAGAGGAATGGCAGAAAAGCAAAGGGGATAAGGAAGCGGGCCACTATACCATTTGGAGCGATTGTAGCACCCTTTAGGCGCTGTGGTATCTGTCAACTTTTGAAGCGAAGCCTACGCCCACAGAAGAAGTTCTCAAGAATTGGAAAAGAAGACCGGTGCTAGTGAAAATCAGGGCCCGATTTCCAAATCACACGCCATAAGAGGGAAGTGAGCTGCTCAAATTTCGACCGGCGCCGGACCAGTAGTTGTGTGTAATGGTGTTCTCGATATACAAGGTGGAAGGTTTGGTTCAGGAGCCCGAAGAAGGAAGAAAGGAAAAAATTGTGTTGGTCCCATAATATTCATTCCGCTGCACAAGAAAAAAAACGGCCTAGTGGATGAAGTCGGTACTGGAATATCTGGTGATCACAGAGCCTGACCTTTTGTCGGACTTCCGCGAGTCTGAATCCCAGCTGCAACTGCTCGCCGAGTTATGACGATAAAAACTGAGTTATGGCGAGAGGATGTGCGATGTCGTACCTAATATTCTTGGAAGAGCAACGAACGCAGTACCGTATGCCTCTCCGCAATAATGCTCTGCAGCATTTCGAGATGTCATTCGCGAATGTGGAAAGCGCCACCCCGGCCTAGATGAAATATGGGTGGTCTTGGACCTCGAGCCAAAACTCACAATCGTCAATTTTGTATGAATGCAGATGAGAAGCCGCCCGAGTTCTACCATGAAGAGTTACGTGGGCGCAAGTGGATGATCATCATAGCGAAAGGATTCCCACACTGTGGCTTTCAGGCGGCTCTATACAGAGAATCAAATCTTCGCTGTCGGTGTATATTACCTGTTTCCTCGTACATCATGATCGTCAAAAGGATGATAGCCAACTCGCAAGAAGGCCACCGTTGCTCGTCATAGTGCCAGACCCGAGTTACTGTATTGTAGGGCAGTGCTGGGACACAAACAATACTGAGACCTGAGTTCAATCGCCCCATTAACCCGACATATAAGCCGAGCGATTCAGTTGTTCTCGTCAGTCGAGAGTACTCTCCGACGGCAAACGCTACAATGTTTTGTCATTCGCCAAAATTGGCATCAACAGCAATTAACTCGCACTTGTTGAAAAATCGAAGGCGGTACTAGAGGTCCAAAGGCTTTCGGGGCACTGGGAGCAGGTCATTGGTAAAGGAGGGATTTACTGTCAGCCGTCAGTTTTGTATAAATGCAGATGAGAACCGAGTTCTACCATGAGGGGGTTACGTGGGTGCAAGTGGATGATCATCGATGCAAAAGGATTCCTACTTGTGAGGCTTTAGGCGCTCTATACAGAAAATAAAATCGTAGATGTCGGTGTATATTGCCTGATCCTCGGCAATTCAGATCGACAAATGGATGGTACCACACAACACAAGAAGGCCATCGTTGCTCGTCATAGTGCTAGATCCTGAGTAACTGTATTGTAGGATCAGTGCTGGGACACAAACAATACTGAGAACCTGCCGGTTCAATCACCTCATTCGCCCGATATAGAAGCCGAGCGATTCAAATTGTATCTGAATGATTTTCATGCGCCGAAATTGGCGATCAACAGCATTTATTCGCATTTTGCTTTTGTTATGATAACTGTATTTAATCGCCCAGGTACGCTTCGAATGGTTATCATCAAAAATGACATTTATGGGCCAAAAGTCGTGCCCCCAGGCCGGCTCAGTCGAACCAGCATTCGCGCATTCGGGCGTGTGCGTTAATCCGTTACGCACCAGTGGCCGCTTTTACACCTCTCACTCTAACGCTTAGACTCGTTACCTTACGCACTCACACGTTTAACTTGGTGAGTGCCATCACGGGTAATCGTTGATATGGCATGGAACCGCGTGGCCGAAGACTTATGCCGTAACCTTACAGCACTCACACAAGTTAAACGTGTGAGTGCTGTAAGGTTACGGCATAAGCAGTTAAGCTGAGACGGTAAAAGCGGCCGTGGTGGCGTAACGGATAGCGCACTCGCCCCGGAAAAATGAAGGTACCAGAGGTCCAAAGGCTTTCGGGGCACTGGGAGCGGGTCATTGGTGAAGGAGGGATTTACTCAACTTGAAGCCAAAATATTACTTTTTTATCTATTCTCCTCTTTGTTTTATTCGAATAAAACCGACGGCACTTTTGAATGGGATGACCTAATAGGTGTCGAGATAAATGGGGGCCGTGGGGAGTTTCATTCCTTTGGGACCAAAAAGTCTTTACCAGATTCGTCTCGGAGGATAACGACTTGTACACCGGCTGGCCCAGCAGTCCTTTAAGCAGTCCATATGGCTTTCAAGCCGCGAGCATTCCAGAAAGGGATTGATCATCGACGAACGCTTTATTTTATTGCACCGATACAACCACTCTACGCGTAGCTGTGTTCGTGAAAGAAGTCCACCCCTTCCAGTAACTGGTAGGATTTGAAACTTATCCATCGAAACGAAAAAAATGTTCTCTAAAAAACCAAATTCCATGTCAGAAGGAACTCATGAAGTAAAAGTAAAATCCATAATGAACAAAGGAAAAAAGTTAGATCGCTTTTTCAACACTGGCCCACTCACGGCAAAGGGGCACGTCGCACATTGGTGATCATCAGCGAGGGGATCGTATTTGCCGACATTGGCGCTACATACCCTCCGACGACAGTTTTCAGGAGGGAAACTGAAGAACTCAATTGAGGGAGATGGAAGGAGTTTGTACTATGCAAATTCAGCCCAACAGTAGAACGTGCCTTTGCGGTAATAGCTCTATGTTTGAGTGATGATTATTGCGATCACGTCATCGGCTTCCCTCATTAGAAATTTTTAGTGAGATCTTTGTGGAACCCTCTCCACCACTTGGCTGTTAAGAAATTCTAAACCATCCGACGAGACCCTTTCCTGGCATAAAAGGTATCTTGACCAGAATGTAGTCAACAGACGAATGTACTTATTAAAATTTTCCTGTTGTGCAATCTACTCAAAATTTCTTTTCTGCAATCTTATTCCTGCACTCCACTCTCAAGAGCATCGTAACAACACCGCACAGAATTTTTAGTTGTCTGCAAGTGAAGGATTTGTTCCGCGGTAATCGGAGAGGCGGAGATCCATAACCAAAGTCGTTGGCGATCCCCGCTCTTTACCGTATTAGTAGGAGCCTGCCAATGTGGAAGGCACGACAGTCCGTAGTATCTGCTTATCCTATTATTGTGGAATATCTCT
This sequence comes from Cooperia oncophora, assembly GCA_036418165.1. Lineage (NCBI taxonomy): Eukaryota > Metazoa > Nematoda > Chromadorea > Rhabditida > Trichostrongylidae > Cooperia > Cooperia oncophora. The sequence goes on from MU912459.1 coordinate 14,862, forward strand.
CAAAGTTCATAAGGCTGGCTTCACGACAATAGCGTACAAATTATTTATGATGTCAATAAGTACTTTCTCTATTAGTAGAAGTTCACCATCAGATTACCGTATTCACGAACTAATACAGGGAATAATTGTAGCATCTTTTTTTTCAAAACTTAGCATAGTTTAGAACATCCATGATGATCTTTCATGAAGGTATAGCTTTAGTTATCCCTAGCCAGGTTTTTCAGAAGAAGGATGAGTCCATTCAGTCGGATGCTTTATAGATCCCATACTTCGTGATGAGAATTTCAATAATTTTACAATAAAAATGATCTGAGGGGATGCTGCAGTGATGCGCTTATCGCGCATGAGGTCCGAGGGTTAATTCCGGCTTGGGTCTCACTCAGGCCAACTGAGACTTCTACCCTCCTCGGACGGCGAAGTGGTACCGGATCATTTTTATTGTAAACTTATTGAAATTCTCATCACGAACTATGGGAGCTATAAAGCATCCGAC
>MU912459.1:23077-38879 GCA_036418165.1 Cooperia oncophora
ACCTCAGGCAATAGTAAACCTGGGCGCAATAATGGTCCTACCCCGCGCTCCCACATAATTTTGGTGCATTCTTGTGTGGGTGTCTATGAACCCACACTTTTATATTTGACGCTCGTTTCCGAATTACTGTATCAACGCGCTGCGTACCGTACCCCGTTGTTACGCCGCCTGGCTAAACCAAATGTTAGCTTCATATTTTTTAGATTAACATGCTCAAAAGTGTTTCCATTATGCTAGTTCCATTCAACAATGATGCATAGTCTTGCTCGCTGCGGATAATGGGGGAGCGGCTGCGTTTGGCGCTCCGAGCCCGTTTCTTCTTTTTTTTCGATTGGCAAACGAGAAGACTATCATATGGTTAGTGTCGGTCATTTTCCACCATTTGCTGCCACTTACTCCCATCACAACTGGTGGAGAATGGGTTTGGCGGCGCGCCAAATGCAGCCGTGAGGACGCGTCCCATCATCCGCATCGAACCAGGCTGAGCTTGTGCAACAGTCCGTCAGATTACGGTAATCACTTTGCACATGGAATTTTGAATGCTCTGGGCTTTGTGAGCGGACCTTTTCATCGAATTTTTGTCTTGAAAATCAACTCTTGGGAAGATGATAGTGCAGCCGAACTTCCTGACCCAAAAAGATCTAGGTACCATGGATATTGTACGTGTACAAATTTGCTTGAAGGTTGTCAATAAAAAATGACCTAATGGTTCAACAAGCCATTAGAACTCACTTTACATCCTTCACATGTGATCACACCATAATGAACACCAGATGATTTATCGCCGCATACTTTACATGGTATAACTTCTATTTGAGCTGAAATTACCGAAATTATAGAGCATTCAATGGATCTTGAATTGGGAAGAATTGGATGTTTTCTGAAGTCTGGCGCCTTTTTATGGTCTGATATTCGTTTGATACTGGACAAACAAAAAAGACGAACAAAAACGAGGACGAGAACGGACGGAACGGACATTGACATCACAATTAAACGGACAGGACAGCACGTTAGACGGCAAACGACGGACACATGCAAAAAAAAACTTGGAAATATATTCGCGTGCCTACATTGTTCTTACAAGCCAAGGATTCAGAACGCTAAATTACCATCCCGTTTCAACGGTCCTGACTCGAAAAGGACTACTGTAACCAATTGTTTCATTACTGTAAAACACGGTCGCCCTTTACGGGACTTCATCGTATTAGTAGTATTGAATACAGTATCTTTCACTTATTTGCCAGCACTATCTATAGTTCCAGGTACGAATTCTGCCTGGGAGTCTATAATTACTAGTTATTAAGTTTTCAAGAATCTTCTCGCAAGCAAAGAGCCTCTTTTTTCCAGTATGGATTTTTCATTGAAACAAAACAGCGCCCAGAAGAGTATGGTCCCAAGAAGAAAAGAGCTACTGTGGGCGCGACAACGATTAGCTTTGAATGGTAACTAATTACGCACGCCATTCATCGAGATTGACAACGGGCAACGAATCTACTGTGAGGAAGATTTTTCCAAATAAGACCCCACCTCTCTCTCAAAATTTCACAAATGTCAAAGGAGGCAGGAGGGAGGGGGGTAGAGGCCAGTCGTTGCAGCAAACTTACTTTGTTTACCTTAGTGACATCACCTTACTCCCACGACCAAGGCCTATATATGGTCCATTTGAAACCGAAAAAAAGCTAGCGTAATATTCCAAATACGAGATCCCTTCCCAGATGATGACTCTCACTTACCCATGGGTGTTCACCATCTGCTCCGACGTGAGATTAGGTTTTTTTGGAAGTTTTTTATAAATTCTATGTGACTTATATACCAAAGCTGTAAAAAGCACAATTCGAGAATACTCTTTTAAAAAAGCGAAAAAATTATCTGCAACAAGAATACTGGACAAAACCCTCAACCCCGTCTAGGAATCAAAACCCCGAACCTGGACCTTGCGCTTAGTTTGTCAGCGAAAAACTTTGGCGCTTGGCTTTTGCGCAGTGGTAGATGTTTTAGATGGAAGATAAAAACTTCACATACGCTGGTTCTCGACACCATCTGGAGTTCGAAGTGACGTCGGTGTAGTGATCTCCTCCTTCTTGATGATGACTGCTCCAACTGCAACACTTGTAGACGAGAATTCGACCCGAGCAGAGCTCATGCTTGCCGCGCCTAGGTTAGTAGGGCAGTGGGTCAGTAGCACTAATGACCGAACGCTCGATACAGCAAAAACTCGACACGACTCCGCCCACAATGATAATGATGGCGTGTATGGGACGGTCCAAAACCTCACATATAGGTAAGGAGGTAAGGACTATACAAACTGTGCAGTTGTCGAGCAGTGATGGTCCCCAAGGCAAAGTCTCGGTGAGTCGAGGAGCAATTCACACCGCTCGTCAAACAATAGAACGACACTAGAAGTACACTATGAGGCTTTAGTCACCCAAAGTCACCCCAGTTGTAGAGTAGAGTAATTGTCAGAGAGAAGAATCGAGAGAAAGAATGGTCGTCGATGGTGGTGGGCGAATCGCATCAATAGTTGTCCTTTTTTATCGATCCTCAGCACAATAGATGGTATCCTACAGTGATCTCCAATGATCTCATCACATTCTTTTCTTTTTCATCTTCTTCACTCTCTCCACTTTCCCCCTTTTTTTCTACGAGAACAATAGAACAACCAGTCCTCAACTATGAAAGCATTCAAAGGGCGGAAAGCATGAAGCTGCGTAAATTCACTCATACCGTACTATGATGCTACCCTGTGACATGAAAGAATTCCATAGGAGACCACATCCATATAGAGGAGCACTTAATTTACCGCAGCGCCTGGCACGCCGAATTGTAAGAGCGCCTGTAATTTCGCGCAAATTACTGCCATGTTGCCATTTGATGTCCTTGAAACGGGAAAATCAGTATGGTATTCGAGAGTCATCCAGGCAACCACGACTAGCCATCGCCATCGTCAACGCGGGTTCGAGGTCAGCGTGAGTGATCGAAGCCGAAAAAACCGCTTATGACAATCCAACACGTCGTACGCGGTCATCGGGTTACGTAACACATTCGCTCGTCATAAGGTCAGTCAGGAAACCGGGTGGGTCATCAAGTCCGACCAGCTCCTGATACGATCTCTTGGGAAGGGGTGCTGTGGGAGCAGCGGATGGGACTCACCAGTACTACCTCTTCACACATATTCTGAAAATGGAAGTGGCGCAGTTCGGCGACGGGGGGCATTTTGCTTCCCATCGATGTGTCGACCCATCTAGGTAGCCTTTTGTTGACACGTTTTACCATGGTGGCTAGACGAGCTTGCTCCAGCTTCACAAGAGTTCACAAGTTCAGCTGAGACCACCTGTAAACGGTAGTCAGCGAAGCAGTGAAAGAAAGTGCAAATAATCTCCCCCAACTCGCCAACTCGCCAAAGAAGCTGTTGTGGAAGGCACACGACAGAACAAAATAAGGGATGAGGGTCAGTCAGGAAACCGGGGTGGGTCATCAAGTCCGCAGCTCCTGATACGATCTTTTAAGAAGAGGTGCTCTGGGAGCCACGGATCGGACTCAACACCTGCCTCCACCGGGACACTGAGTAATCGTGAAACTCAACAAGCCATCCCACATTCTCCTTTCGATTACGGGGGCGCATTATAACGACTTTAAAAAACAGAAGAAGTTGAAGCGTTGATGAAATTCCCATTTGGGCTGCGAACAACATTCTACTTCCATTTCAGAATCGTAACTTATTGATGTGCGGTGGTGGCCCTATAACGATGGAATCGAGTGGCCAGCGATTGGTACGAGTTCAGTAAATTCTTATCGTAGTCCAGAAAAATCTGGTACGGCAAAGTTAAAGTCGTTGCCGGAATGGAGAAGGCCTTGGTTGGTCCTGGGCGGGAGCAAGGTACGGAATTGATCTCCTTGGACCGTGTGCGTGGTAAGTAATAGCTTGAAAATAAATTCAAATACCCATCAACTATTTACTGAGCGTTAGAAGTACGGACCGAGGGTTGGACCAGACTCCGCTGAGAAACTATCAGTGAATAGGTAAAATTTATAGGCCACCGTCTGTGGAGAGCGTTTTACAACGAGGATGTGTCCAGAATTGGGAAGTCCATTTTCCGGAGGATCCAGTGCTTTTCTCTGTCCAACTCTTTCTTATAATAAAGCTTTTAATCCATCAATGAGTTAGTTGCCAATGATGCAGCGCAGTGGCTAGAAGCGCCGTGCGCCCACCCTAATTTCCGGGCGATCGATTTCGCGGGTTTCCGCATGTAACCCCAATCCTCGATCGACCGTCAGTTGGTGCTAGGGATGCAAACAGAACATAAAGGAAATAGCAACGAGAGTCCGCTGACGAGGGTAAGAGAGTGCCTCATTATGGTAATGGCTCTCTTAAAGTCACACTTCGCGCTCCTAAAGTTATCGAACAAGGAGCTGAGGTTGGGGGAAGAGATCTTAACGCCGGACGGGACTCGACCCGCAAACGCCGCCTTGTTCCCTAGGAGTGCGCTTACCTTTATGGGAGTACATTATTTCCTATCACATCGTTTTCACCATTATGATCCTTATCACCTCCTACACTACCGCAGTTGATAGTAAACCTTCATTATCATGATGACACAAGAGCAACGTAGACGGGTGTGGGCTCACTCCGGAAAGAAATTACTGCACTTATATTATTGGCTGGACTCAAACGCCTTCCACTGGTAATGGGCTGAATACCCCTTTTGAGTTCTAGCAGCGATCGCCTGTGTAGGAACAGAAAACACACGCTCCAAAGGGAACTGAACAACGGCATACTTTTTTGTCCTTTTACGGTGGCACGGCAAAGTCTTTCCTGAGTAGGACAGCAGGGTTCCTCCATGTCCCTGATGAGCTGACCATGATAGTTTTCAAATACCCTGCATTAGGAGAGTTTTCAAATTGCTAATGAAAAAAATCATAATTTATAGTAAATATAGTTCTTCTTCTGTAATCCTTCAGATGGAAACAAGAGGCAGAAGAACAATGTATATGCAATGTTCGGCTGACATTTGAGTATGGGCTACAGTCTTGACCCTAAGCTGGACTGGAACGCGCGGATTACGGTTGAAAGTGCTATCCGTTATGCCAGCAGGGGCGCCTCTTATCCTCTCAGCTTGACGGCTTTTATGCCGCAGCCTTCATCACTCACACATTAGTGACTGCTTGCGCCGTCATACTAAAACCCTTTGTCTACTCTCGGTGGATGCCATCTATCTTTGTAGGTTCAATTCGCCGATAATTTGATGGGCGGCGAGCTCCACCGGCTATTGTTCCTTTCTCATCGCCTATCGTATCAGAGAGCGGTGGTACCGCTGAGTATTGCTCAGTGATTAATGCTTCTCTAACGCCACTTTTCTGCCGTTTATAGTGTGTATTCGCGGAATCTGGCTTCCAATCGGCACGTGTATTGCTACGACTTCTTTAATGCTCTCTGACTGAATTCATTGAAGATCTCCTGATTGTTGAATAGCCCCACTTCAATTTGTTATTGCAGTCTGAACATGATAAGTGAAGTTGGGCTGAGCATTTTGAGAAGCGGTAGCTTTACCATGCTCACTTCTTAGCTCCTCCTTCTTCGACAGAGCCTGAGGTAGTAGAAGAACCACTGAGTGGCCTCCCCACCCACAAAAAAAGCTTGGCGCAACACTCGAACACGTTACTGATGGTAAAACCCACGATGAGCTGCTGAATACATGCCCTTTCCTCTATAAGATATGCTACGTTCCACATGCTGTACCTTACTTTCCAGCCACTTTCGAAAATGCGTGGCAAGGGGGCAAGGGCTCGTGACTTTAGACCTGTCTTACGCCCATCAGGACAGAAGAACGCCGTTGTCGGTGTGTGGATTAATAGCGGTCTCCGCTTCGTTTGGCACCCTCCTAATCGCTCGGGGCGAGCAACCCAGGGTTTCTTCGAGCGCGCAACGTTCATACAATGCTTCAGTATTAGGTGAAAAAGGAAGGTCTATCAACGACGCTTCGGTAATTTTTGTTTTGTAATCACTAAAAGTTTAACAAGGTATACATCTTCCAAGTCGCCGAGCACCAAACATCCAGCTGTGCACACACCGGCGGAAGAAATTGTCGACCAATAAGGTTAAATTATGGCAGAATGGCTTTCTACTCAGCGCTTAGGAGCGATTCACGATCGCAAGATGGGTGATTCGTGACTCAGCGCGAGGCGTCTGGCCGTTGCAACCCTGCTCATTCCAGTGGCACTCTGGTTAGACCTTTCGTCGGACCTTTGCATCAGCCAAACTAGAAGAGAGCGCGATCGTTTGCCAATTAATCGCTGAAGTTGCGAGACTATGAACGGATGTCGGGACCCGACCCAAAACTACTCACAACAGGGTGTCACTCAACAGAATGACAGAGAAGTAAAGTTTATATGAGTTACTGGTTACCTTCATTTTCAGTCCGTCCTCTGATACAGTAGCAAAGCAAGATTGACCCTTTGGGGGTGGTTAGAATCAAGCAAAGCTTTGTCGACTCTCCTGGCTGATTGCTAGCACAGCGTACGACTTTACCACTGATAAGTCGTCTGCGGGCGGGGGGTGGGCGGCCGGAAATAGGGGCAAGGGTTCGTCTGGGAAAACACTAAATATTTACCACCTATGCCTTTTTCGAGTATCTTCTATCATTTTCCCTTTTTAAGCATTACCAGTAAGCGGAGACTTGCGAGTTGCGTGGGTGGCAAATCTCGCTGTTTTCAACTCTCTTCGGTCCGTGCGGCGGAAAAGGGAAACTAACAACAAGTTTGATAAAACTATCTAGTCCCAAAATTAGTCTCTATATATTTACGGTATTATAATATAGGAAGAAGACTATTCGAACTGTCAGAATAAATTTCGTTAGCGTTATGTTATAACAATGACTGAATTGCAGATTTTTCAATGCATGAATTCGGCACTGTTGGCTAGGGGGGGGGCATTTAGGGGCACCTTTGTAAAGTGCTGATTAGTTTAACACCATCAAACGTGTAGACCTTATGATGTGTGGAGCGAATATCTTGCTACTGCAGGAATTTTGCTGTTTCCAAAATGTCTCTCAACGGTGGTCAAAAAAAAAGATAGGACCACACAAAAATGCCCCCGCCGAGTTGAAACAGCGCCAAACTTCTAACTTCAAGGGGCCTTTTCAATTGTCTTGGTTATGAATCGACTGATTTTCCTGATTCTTATTTACTTTCTTACCATATCTAAATAGAAGAGGAATTAGAGTTGTTCAAATCCGAGTTTACTACGAAGTGTTCCACGAGTTCGATCAATATCGTCGCATGACTCCAAAAGGTAGCAGAATGCGCGAAGATAATGATCGAACGAGAGAGCGCCGTATCCGGACGTGCCGCTACCTGACAGCACGAATGGATAGGACCAAAAGAGTCGAGGATTTGGAAAATTGATAATAGAAGTTTTTGTTCCAAAGCCACATACAATCAACTGTTGGGGGGGGTGTCGAGTCAACGATCGTATTTTCGCCCCCGGTCTGTTAGATAATAAGGGGGGAGGAAGTCGGATTTTGGCCACTGAGGGGAGTCGGTGTTGGAGGGAATTCTTGACGAGCGCTTCGTGAAGAATATTACTTTATCTTCTGCGGTGTAAGGCGCACCTTCGCTCCAGAGGCCGAATGTCTCGCTCACATTAATTTTGCGTGATTTTTTGTTCTTATTTATCATGATGGTTATTGATACAATAAGAAGGTATTTTGAAAAAACCAACTTGAAAGATTGAGCCATGCAAAAAAGAACAAATCTCTCGCTCGTCGTCGCGCGACTTTGAAAACGCCCCCTTATACCGCTAGAGGTAGAAACTTCAAAGGATTTTTCCTATTTTCTATCAAGCGAAATTTTTACCCATACCCGCTAAACGAGATTTTTCTTATGGGTTAAACGAAAATTTTCCCATACAACTAAATGACGTCACCCTGAAATTCCTTCCAGGACTACAAAAAAAATACTGAATAGTTTTTCGTTTCGGAAAAAGAGACCATAAATCCACTATATAAAAGAGCTATAGAGGTTCGTGAATTCAGTCAAGCGCTAACTTGAGGAGGTTTTATTTCGCCGCTAAAGCCCTTTATTTAGGCTACGTACACTCCTTATCCCTGAGACGCAGTAGGCGTGGCGTTCAAATAGGTACAGAATGGGTCTCTCGTGGTATATTTTAGTCTGAGACAACTGTCACCTTGTTCAGTATCGGACAAAGGCACGACCACAATTGTCTCAAAATGGAAATCTCAAAAAACAAACGAAGAGGCAGCAGTCACTGCAGATTGGCTGAAAGTACCCAGCCACGCCACCGCATCACAGGGATTTCTAATGTAGTCACCGTTCGAAACCTTCAGCGGCAAAATGTTCCGCCCAAAGGAACCGCTATCCCGCGTATAGTTCCGCCTAGTTTGTTATTCATTCACTGTCAGTCACGTTAAGCGAACTGGAGCATACATAGAAAATATAAATAAATAGCATAGCGAGGGCTAATACCCGTTGGACTTCCAGAATTTCGCAGGCCGAACCCTTTTTAAAGCCTAACACCACAATCCCTAAAAGAACTTGCTATACAGGGTAACTTTAATTCATTCCTGATTACGAATATGACATTCACTCTTGTCGCTGGCGCCAAGAGAGGACACTACGATTACCTCCTGGGCTCAGCCTTAGCAGAGCGCAGATAATCGTAGTGTCATCCATTAGCGCCAGCGACAAGAGTGAATGTCATATTCGTAATCAGGATGTTAAACTACCCCTATATACAAGTTTTTAGCGGATTTGGTGACTTAGGCAATTTAAAAATGAGCTCGGTGCCGAAATTTCTGGAGTCCAAACGGCATTAGCCAATAGCGAGTAGCTTTAGTTCTTGGCACTGTTCCGGTGTGGTAGGGCATTTTAGTGCAATTTCGCAGGATTACGGTAGTCCCAATTTCTCCTTAGGGATTCTTTAAAGCTACTGAGTGTCACAGAATTCGTCAATGCAGTTTCCTTCGATGTTTTCTATATTGACTCTGAAAATTGGTTTCACTATTCGAAAAAGCTCGGTGGGTAGTTCTTCAAAACTTTTGTAATAGAAGAAATAATTGCGTTTGTGCCTTGGAAGAGGCCGAGCTACAAATAAGCGCTATACTATCTGCAATTTCCGCGTTTCCGCGGGAGAATGGAGTCTCGGGTTGGTGGACCACAGGTCATTTGTGAGAAGTTGGAGTATGTGAAGTGGCTCACCTACCCCAAAGCTTCCTTTGTCACCCAAACATAGACTGCAATAAAAACCACTAGGGGCTGACGCAACATTGCAGACAGGCCCCTCCCGATACGCGCAGTGCCAGAATAGTGGCAAATCCATGAGAAAGTCAGATCTGATGGTTCTAATGTTTTGGGTGCTCTGCATCCGAATACTCCGTCATGCTGGAATAGCCCCAGTCCCTGTTTTTTGGGGAAGGGGGAAGGTTATATTGAAATTGATGGTTCCGGTTCTTTTGTGAGTAATCTGCCTTTTTTATTGCACTACTGCAGAGCCAGCGGCCATTTCCGGGACATTTCTGACGGTCAGAAAATGATCAACGTTCACATCAATGAACTTGGTGTATAGCGTGACGGTACCACTTGGTACCGTATAACTTGTTGAATATCGTAATCGCCGCAATGCCTCCACCTAATGCACAGTATTTTCCGGTCATCTAACTGTTCAGGACAATGCCATGGCGAATGGGATAAGGATTTACAACCGTCCATAAATGAAAGATTTTGAATAGGACAGACTTCAATTGGCACGGTGGTTCGTGGCACTTGAATGGACAGTCTCTGAGTTATGTCTTGGTCAGGGGCTACCGTTAAGGTGAAAAAGAGAAGGTCAGAAACCAGGCTCATCCTTAGGAAGTGGGCACGCTCAGAAATTGTCTACAGCAAAAAAAAACAATTCACAGGGAAAGAGCTTTAGGTCCAAATGAGGATTATAGGTCCCATTCACGAATATTTCTCCTTCTATTCTTCTTTTACATTTCATTATACGTTTCTAATGTGACAGATGAAAAAAGTAAGGCGCAACATGTGGTTTTTTAGTTATCAAGTGAATTCCCACCGCAGTTCGGCTTGGTGGGGGCACCAAATGGCAGTTGTCGAAGCTACGTCAGGCCACCTTGTGAAGCCCTGTAGTCGCAGCTTCAAAGGATTTTACAGGTTCATCGAAGAGTGTAACCGTTAATTAACATGAACCTTTCAAAAGGAACTAGTGGAAGTACAAAATGCCCCTCCCACGCCGAACAGCACAGAATTTTCTTAATTTTAGGTCTGCAAATGAGCTTCTATTGAAACCATTAACACTTCTGCTAGCCCACCACTACTCTACAATAAGGGAGGTCCGTTGAGACAATGGAGCCCTTTTTCAAAAGGCATGTTGTAGGGGTGCATGCGGGGACCACGAAAGTGTAGTTCGTTTTCGCTGCGCACATCTGGGAATCCCAAGAGGGGGCAAAAAGTTTCACGACGTTTGAACGCTTTTTTTGTTCTGTTGAAAATCCAACTCATTTGAACCTACGAAAATGAGAGTTGCAAAACTGTAAGATTTTGTCACCGAGAGAATCGAGCGATCAGCCTACTGCTCAGCCTTTTTTCGGGTTCCCAGAAGAGCGCGCCGCTGGAACGCCTTGTTTCACGAGGGGCCGAAAAGAAATCCAACATAAAACCGTAGAGAGCGAATAGAGGGAATCTCAGGCGTGGACCGATTTTGAGTATTTACGTACAATTCACTTGTTAGAGGCGCATTCCACGATGAACTAAGGCCATGAGCTCTCAAATGTGTTAGATGGAAGGGGCGATTGTATGCACAACACTTTCACTCAGTAAAAGGTGAAATTTACAAGAATTCCTAGCGCAATCGCACAGTTACGCCCACGAGCACCCATTAGCCCTTGCGACCCGAGAGGATATTATTCTACCGCTACAGCCTCTTTACTAACTCTCACCATTATGGAATGGTGAGAAATGAGAGTGATAGGGAGAAAATGATGAAGGCTATTTATTTCATTTATTTGTGAACTGCAGTGTCCATCCTGCGCTGTGACAAGAGCAAGGCCACGACAAGCTGGCTATCCGCGTGGGGTTTCGTCATGAAGGGCCATTTTGGACGGTTTTTTACTGTTTTTCTTCGTACTTCAGTTACCTTGCTGATTCGCAATGCTGAACTCCATTTACGTACTACCTTCTATGAGTGTAGCCAGATATTTATACAGAAAATTTGAGACAACTTCCTCACATGAATCAGTTTTTATGTCGTGGCAGATTCTTTCATACTGCAGCGATTCCCAAAACCCGCACGTTTTTTTCCCGGCAGTTTAACCCTCTGGTCAGTCACTACGTCGACGGCCGCGTTTTGCAGCGCACGCCCTCATCTGACGCCTAATGCGCGTCAGGCCAGAAAAAAATGGGCAGAACGTGTATCGAAACCCGGAGAAAGAAGGTCTATCGAACACGCCCCACAATTTTTTGAGTGTTATTTTTCAGCGGATGTTTGATAAGAACATCTCGACCTGCGCACTTCCTTCGCGTAGGTTCATACTGAATACAAACAAGGTACATTACTATCCCCAACGTTGAAATATTTCCGTACTACACAGTGAAGAGCCAAAAAAAATACGTTGATCCAGAAAATTAGGATTTGATGCGGTTTCGCCGCTGATAAAGGGCACCGAGTGCGGCCACACGGTATGAAGCCTTGTGCAAGGCACTTTTGTGAAGACATTTCTGCCGCTTCAAGGAATTTACAGTGTGACCAGAACTGAGACTGTTAGATATGAACCGAACAAAAAAAAAGAATTAGCAGAAGTGCAGAACCCTGTCCCCCCTGCAACCAGCAAAACAGCGCCAGCTCCTGTCAATCTGTGGAGAAAAGGAAGCTACGGGTGACGTGACCGCAAACCCTTGCTGGCAGAAAGGTATACCGTTCTACCGGCAATACCAAATTTGCGACGATGAGCCTTTTAAACGCGCCCTTATCGGTTTGGGATAGCCACCTAATGCTGAACACCGCTACATACTGTTATCTCACATGCGCAGCAAACTCGCCGTGGCTTACGGAAAATAGCAGATATCCGGCGGAAGTGCCCCATGTAATATTGCCCATGTCGTCGAGTGTGCGTTGTTCATTGTGTATGGTCCGGTAATATGCCAGACTACGACAACGTATATTTCGCAATCGCTGCTGAACTTGATGGGGCCGTTGCGAAGCGTGGTTGTCCTGCCTGCCACGAAATTCTCTGAAACTCATGGTCTGCTTTTCACTATTTATTTCTGACATATTAATTGGCCATGCACGTAGGGTGGACGGTTTGGTGCAACTAACGCGGAAGAAGGTGGTATTATCTCTACATAGAGAAGAAAGACTCCGAGGAGGCCGTAGAACTCAGGAAGGAGGGAAACTTTAGAGCGAGGTGATCAAGTCCTCTATCCGGAAAATTGTTTTGCGTTACAAGTTATTTGCCCATTTCGTACATGAGGAGTACTTTAGAAAAACTACCCCGATTTCATTGTAGTCACTGCACGTCCTGACGCTGGGGAAAATTTCAGAAATTACGAGTCCCCCCGACTCTCCTACCTCTGGCGACCCCCTCCTCCCCCTACCACTTCCCTATATTTCCCCAACTTCCTATCACTTCTTCCAGCTCTTCGGCGCCATCACCTAGCGGGTAGCTAGCGGATATAGCATATCTGAAACGGAAAAGCTGCGAAAAGTCAACAACTAGGAGAAATTTTTTCCGAACGCTCTCAAAGGTAAATATCCCGCCCCCCACCCATTGATCCGTGAAACAAGGAAAACCAACTATAAAAAAATTTTCTCAGACCAGATACCACCCCTCCTCCCCCCAGCGACCAAAAACCCCCCTCCCTGGTGGGGATTCACCAACGTACGACGTGGTCTGATTGGAATAGTACCTAGTTTTGCAAAACGTTCCCCATAGGAAGCTGCCCTTCGTTCAGATACTGGCGCCAAACTTTTTTTTTATTTTAACGATGCAATGACTGGATTCTTTTGTACTAGTTCGTGCCATGGAACACTAATCAAAACTATGCAAATCGGTGATTACCGCGTCGTTTGTCCCCCAAGGTCCGCAAAGCCGGATTAGGCTATTGTTTTCCCCACTCTGCAAGGGAATTCTGGTCAAATCATCGAATTTGGTATTCTCTCCATCAAGGATGTGGTTGATATCCTGAGAACTTGGTAAAATGGTTCTGTTATCAGGGTTTCGCCGCCCTGAATGGGCGCTGAGATGATTTATCGCGAACACATTAGCGATTCTGAGAATCCGAGACGACTACACGTTTGAATTGTTGGTCGAGGTCGTCGCCCTGGTGGTGGTTGTATTCATTCATTCAACTCCTCGACTTGAACCTCCGATAACAGTCAGTCAGCCGGCTAATCCGTCGTCGGGCCAGCCGTCCATGGCCGTGGCGACGACCACGATGGTGCAAGTTGGCGACCGGGGTGGGGAGCGGTCGGCCAGGAGTGGATGCGCGCCGATGTTTTGCAGAGAGACAACGTGCTGGGCGATCGTAGTCGTGGTTGACCTCCAGCCGGTGAATTGCACGGAGTAACACCGAAATGATCGGCGGCGGCGAATTTCGCATGAGGCGCCGCGCCGGACGGCGTCAGCTCGTGTGCTGTACTTTCGCGCACACGAGTCGCTCGGTACCAGCCTGAAGATCACCACGGGCATTTGGACGAGTTTTCGAGTCGCGTAAAAACACATCACGAATCTGCATCAGTCACACAAAGTCATCAGCACGTCATCGGGTAGAGAGATATCGGATGATTACGTGACCGGCCCACGATACCGGCTAACCGGCTATCATCTCCCGCACACAGTACAGTATCAATTCCCCCGCTGTGCCGTCGTCGTCGTCGCCATCGTGGCTGTCGTCGATTTTATATCCAACCACGCGCTATCTAGAGGTCATGCACCCGAGCCGCGTCAAGAAGATTACAATAACTCTAGGTGTGTGGGTGGTAGCCCCGTAGTTGGAAATCGATACCAGTAATGATTTCCATGAGATGGATCCAAGTACTACATGGGGCAAGTGCAAAAATAAAGGTACCACGATAAAAGGGACAAAAAAGCGCGCCACATCATACATGCAACAGAGAAAACATAGAACAAATAGAACAAATAAAGCGCCATAAATATAGGGTGATCTTCAAAATAATACAGTATAGCCTCAAAGTTGAGTAACTCTTACTTAATTGCAGAGATCTGATCTTCATGCGGTACTTGAGAGACGGTGCTACTCAGCAGGGTCCCAGTAAGGGTTAACTATAGGAAAAAAGATCTCGAGGGTAAAAGTCTAAAGTTTAAGAACTCGAAAAAAAACGAGAGGATTCTGCTAACAGTGCACAAAAACATGCATAGAGTGGCGCCAACGATTTGGCGGAGCCAGGTGGCAGAAGTTGTTCCGCAGCCGGCTGTGGCAGATTAACCGCGCCTCGAGCCTCTACACCTCGGTTGACTTGAGGCATAGGGCTCATAACATTAAGCCGAGCCATTCAATTCAACTATTGAAATCAAAGTTTAGAAACTACATAGATCATATACGCAAAGGCATTCACATACACGAACACGCGCATACAATCGAATATCAGACGAATTGTGCTGCCCGTTGAGCTGCGATCGCCTTCAGGGGCTCAGCATAATGAAGTTCGCATAAAATGAGGCCCAAACGAGGTCAAAATAGGGGCGATTGGGGTCGGAACAAGGGGCGGGCGGTTGGGACCCGGTAACCTGGTTCGGGATAGACTCACCTCGCATAGCGGCGGGTCGCGGGGCGAGCGGCTAGGGGTTTGGCAAGGCGGACGAACGTCGACCACCGGGCGCCGGGCGGTACGCACCAAGGCCATCAGCCCTGGAGCGGCGCGCCAACATCAGGGAGGAAAAGAGAGTGTTGAAAGGCGGAGGCACGGATGTTTGAGCTAGTCGGGGAGTTTCGCTTTGGTGGGCTCCTAGAAATCCCTTGCCTGGGTCTCAGATGAAGGAGAGCCGACTCACTGGACCATCAAGTCGTGGGGTCGAACCTAGTCTTTCCGTACTGCTTGCCACCTTGTTCCTTGAGATGTCAAGGTGATCATCAACCTCACTGTTCCTTCTGCACCAACGATTCGCCATGGTAGCTGCATAGAATTTCCAAGCGGTTATTTAGAGCCTACGGATCGTCACCTTCTCAGGTCTATTTATGCAACTTGACTTGCAGAGCCTCCAAAAACTCATTCCAACGGGTTAGCAACTGATTGCGAGGGGTGCAATTCGGCTTGGCGGGGGCACCATATCTTACTCAGCCAAGCGTCTACGGTCATCGATTGTGAGAATGTAAATTCCTGAGTGTTAAGGTGCTCACTCGGAACAATTTCGCAGCTTCACAGGAGTTTACCGGTCTGCTGACCAAAGTGAAACCTGTTAGCTGAAATGAACTAACAGAAGGAAGTAGCAAAAGTGCAAAATGTCCCCTCCAAGCCGAACAGTGCCATTCGAGGCATTGATTGGGAGCTATCGCGTATACAAATCACAGTCAGTACATTCAGGCGAGATATGTCAATTCTGATGCCACCAACCTTGAAGCGCTAAAAGAGTCATTAAAAATTGCTCTGTGAAATCATTAGAATACGATGTAAACATGATCGGGGATCTCAAGGGTTGTTAGTTTGTGATGAGCCATACAATTGACGATTCCGCGATGTAATTAAGTACCGCTGCTGTCTATACAATGCGTTACTTGTGGTCTTAAGTGAGACACCACCAATTACCCGATCCTGGAAGGTTGAACGAAGTGT
>MU912460.1:13145-24945 GCA_036418165.1 Cooperia oncophora
TTGTCACTCGAAAATGAAAAGGGAACAGAGAAGTACGTCATGTTTCATGTGCTCTAGAATAACCTTTTCAAAATCTTCTCGTGAAATAATTCTTATTACAGGTTGTGTGAGCTGGTTATGTCTGGAAAGATCAGCGGAACTGTACTTGCCCGTTCGCTGAACACTTTCCCAGATTCGCTGTGGCAGCAGAAGTTCCGTGGGTTGCTGAAGGTAATTTATTATCGAATAGACTACTTGTAAGACTGTTTCGAAATGGTTTGTTGGGAATGTGCCGTGCTCTTTTGTTTTTACTTCTTTGTTTTTCTCTTTTCTCTTCTCTTTGTTTCTTCTCTAGAATTTTACTCACTCCCTTCGAAGGACTGTCTTGCGTATTTAGAGCGCAATGAAGTTCAATGATCATGACACGACGTTGGCGGCCCTGACAATCATTGACAAGTGCTTGGTGGATGCGAAACCGACCAGAAAGAGAATCTATCGCAAGCTGCAACAAAGAAGACGTGGGATTTCCGGTGAAGTATCCCAGGTGACTGACAAAAGGTTCAAAGATAAGGGTAGTTTTATAAATTGGCCGTTATTTTTCAAGAACCTCCTTGAACGTCGTCGTATAAAAATTGCTAATCATGACTTCGGCGAATGTGCATCGTTTGGTGATTGGCTGTCCGGAAAGCTGGATTACAATAACAGCTCTTGTCAAGCCCCACCAACTAAAAAACCGAGAATGCGAGGAGACTGTGCCCCGGACACTAGCAAGGTAATCACGTTTGGAGACTGGTTCCTTTTTAAGCATTGGAAGAGTATTTCAGGAACACGATGCATGGCTATGGCGCTGTTTGTTCTCGCCATGGATAGCAGTTCGAGCAGCTGCGGCGAGAATCATCGTGGCTGTAGCCGCTCAACCAGTACGTCTTGAAATCTTCTGCATGTGCTCTAGACAGTATTTGTGATTTTTCGCTTTTTTATTTCGGGAGTCGGATTTCCCATATAGCAGAGGCAGCAGGCATTGGAGCACTTTACTTTCTTGTTGGCTGCGGAGGGTGGAGGGGTTCAAAGGGGACGGTTTGACGCGGCGCCAACCCGTTTTTTTCTTCTTTTCCTTTGGGCCAGCAAGATTATCGTATAGTTCGTATCACCGTTTTCACCTGTCTACCCGCTTACAACTGGTTAAGAACGGATTGGTAGCTGGCCACACCCAGCCTCACTCACACGCCCCGTCGTTCGCAGCGAACAAGACTGTAGATCGATTCCACAGTGCTTGGCACTGAAACATTCTTTCAGGCTAACTACGTTCCTCTTGCTCCTAATTCCAGTCAGCCCTGCATTACGCAAACACGCTTTTTGAACGTGGCAGCCCCATTCCCTAATAACAAGTAAAATACTCCATCTGTATACCAATTGATTGTTCTACATGCAAATTGAATATAGAATAAGGTGGATATAATCCAAGGAAATCGACGCTGTATTCTAGTATTTTTGTTGACTTTAGCCTATATTTTCAGGGACACCTTGGTGCAGCGGTCTCTGTACTGCTGCGTGGTCTTCCGATGGCATCGGTAGCTCCGCCGGCAATGACTGACCATTTCTTCCGCGCCGCTCATGCCATCATAGGAGGCGGACCAAGCATAAAGGCTCGCCTCTATTCTGAAGGACTTCATGTGTGGTTAATTAAGGTGATTTACAAGGTGAGTCGCAATTCTCTAACACGTTTCTCAACATTTTCGCGACAAGGGCTATTTCCTCTGCCAACAGTGAACATATTCCTAGTCGCCATGAAGCTGCCTAGAGGGAAAAATGGATGGTGGGCGCGATGGGTATCTTTAGTGGTGGACCTTGTCGCGAATTGTTGCGGAATTTTTCAAGTTTAAAATGAATATTTACATGAGTAGGAATGCAAACGCATGCATGAAGAAGAACAGCAGGAGACGAGTACGGACCATTCGTTTGGTACGCTATTGCGTAGTTATGTTGGTGAGTGGAACATTATTCAGCTAATTTTGTACTAATCTGTTCTGCGATGCGAAAATCTGCATACTTTTCTTAAAGAGTTATTTTAAGAACTTCTATGTCTACTGCTCACCGGCAGTGGTGTAGACGCGTTGAAGTTGAAAGCTGCAAGAGATCACATCCTTGTGCCGCTGTTCCAGTCGACGATATTCTTGAAAAGGTTTGTGAATTATACGCTTTCACACTTTTAGGTTAATTCCGTATTGCTACTGAGCTGTACATCTTTTGCACACTAGTTCATAGGTGTGCTGCAGCTTTGTGACAACAGTGTCGCTAAGTTTCAAATCTGAAAAGGAAACTGTCCAGGGTGCTTCTGAGAAGAACGCGAGCTGTAGAGGCTTCTCGTTGTTCACTCGAACGTCTCCTGCGCCGCATTTCGTCCAAAGATCCACTAATGTTGATGCGTGCAGCTGTGCAGTCATTGGATGCCATAGATGATTTGAACACTCAGGTATAAACTTTTGGGTTTTTTTCATCCACTTTCTGGTTCATGTTGAAAAAGAAAGCCCGGGTTGAGAACGACAGATTTTGAGATGTGGAGAGGTGATCTGTACTAGCTTGCTGTACTTAATGACGGGTTTAGTTCAGCGCATCCGAGCCGTTTTGATAACGGCAAAAGAGATTTCACGAGCGCTCATTTGCACCTCGACCCAAGTCTATCTAAGAAACTGCAAATTCGGCGCGATGCCGCACCCTCGATGTCATAAATGCGCCCACTTGATAACAATTTTCTCGCTAAACTCAGGGCAAGTGACGGCGAGAAGCAGGAAGCTTGAAGGCAGTGCGTACGATTGCTTTAGGCGGGCGGTTGTTGCTAGCGTCATTGTTGGAGAGCGTTTGTCCACAGCTCCGCAAGCGTTGGACATTTTTGCCTAATACCCTTTCGAATCACCTTTCCATCAATGACGCTGGCACACCGCCAGCAGTCTTTCCCACTACTTTTCAAAAAAGACTTGGTAGAGGCTCCTTTGCAGGGATTTGGCAACCAGACCGGTACTGATCGAGTTTAATTTATGTCCCTAAACTAACCTTGTAGATAATAAATAATTTCTGTCCCCAAGACCGCTTTCACACCTTATCCCACCCACTTGCTTGTGTGCCTTTCGTAGCTCAGAGAGCGCCGTGGATATCGCCTCGTTCGGCTGATCCTCACCGCGACTGTATAAGCCGCACGTGATTTAGAGGAGCCATCGCACTGCCATACGCGGTGACGATGTCTCCTGACCTATATAGGTGTGCCTCAAAAGGATATGGACAAATTTTTGCAGTGGTGTCAAAATGTGGCCTTTTATACATGAAATTAATCTGGATCCCTTTGCAGGCACATATTGTGTCAGTCATTTTGGATGTTCTCAACCCAGAACAAAAGGAAGAGGAAGATTTTTCATATACAAATTGAGAAAGATCCTGCACAGGAAGACTTCCTCCAGGGAAGGATGACCGGCAATCCATACAAGGTTCGTTTTCGGTTTCGTTCTGAGCCCCTCAATTTTCTTACGCCTTGAGGTTTTATACATAACACAGGGTCTCTGGAACTTCCCACTTTTGAAATAATTCAAAGCTTCGAAGATGTGATGCGTATGGACCATTCATAGCTGACGAGCTGTGGTCTTCTATAGCGCACTATCGCATCTTTAAAATCAGTGAATGCACGTTATTTTGCATGCAATTGCGGTATAATTCACGGTGTTTTCACATCCAAACTCTGAGAACTAGCACTAACGCCGGGAATCCGTGCTGCAAGTCCTAAGAAGATATACAGCCTTGTTGGGGCTGGAGCGTTTCAGAGGGGCAGTTTAGCCCGGCGTCAGTCTTCTCTCCACCAATTGTGATACCAGCTTCCACAAGCTTCCACAAGTGTGGAGAACAGGCTGGCGCTGCGTCGAACTCAGCCTCTCTGAAACGGCACAGAGTGCGCAGCGAACATCACTGAGCCCTCTCTTCTCATTCTCACCCTCCAGCCTTGGAAATGAATCTGAATTGCCGTATTGACACGATTTCAGTCTACGGATGTCGGTCTCGGCCCGCTTATGCGAGACATAAAGAATAAGATCTGCCGTGATACTGAGATGATCGCTCTTATGGAAGATGACAATGGAATGGAGGTGAGCGCTGAGCTTTTCAATTTTTTTTGGAGCTAACCGGGTTGTCTAACTGTGGAGTCTCAAGAACTGTCATTTGCTTTTTTATACGATTTTATGCTAGCGCTTCTGATTTGACGCAGTATAGAAAACGCTTTTTCAAAACTGCAACTCAGTTCATCATTGAATCAAAGGTCAAATAATATTAATGAGCTGGCTGTTAGATATATCGCGTTCGCACTTTCAGCTTCTGGTGAACAATCAGATCATTTCGTTGTCTCTGCCAGTACGAGCCGTCTATGACAAGTTATGGAAGAAAGCGAATCCCGGACAACCGATGGTGATCGTTTATAGAATGCGTGGTTTGCTTGGAGATGCAGTAGAGACGTTTGTGTCCACACTTGGTGAAGCTGACGGAGGTAAAGGAATTCTTCCATAGTAACGTTTTCGTTTCTAGTTATTTCTTTTCCTCAAAAAAAGTTGCTCTTCCAATGATTGGCTTCCTTTTCATTATAGGACGGACCATCACTGATCAGTGGAGAGAACTCTTCTTCCACTGGGCAACATTTCAAAATTCGTGTTTTTCAGGCGAGGCAGAAGAGGACGAGACACTATCGTCACTAACTGGTGCTTTGTCACAGTGTGGTGGCTTAACGCGGGCGCTACGGTTGATTGGCTTGGCTGATACCGGAAGTGCTGGCAGGTAGGACTTTAGAAAATGTTGAATAATTTCCCTAACAGGGGTGAATTTACTAGCCGCGTTCATTTTGATTTCTTTGTCGTTAACATTGGCTGTAACGCTACTTCGATTTTACATATTCTGTTTACTGTGCTGATAGAGAACTGCCTCAATATTATTCTCTTTCTAGGGAGATTGTTGTGCTATCTGCTGTTTTTCATAATGCCTTATTAAATTTTTCTCTAATTTAGGTTCCTCCTTGGTCAACTACGAAAACTCTTCGAACGTTGTGTGAAAACAGAACAAGGACGAGTGGACCTAGTATCGTCGGGTGCTATCAATGCCTTCATGAAGGTATATGCTGTTCTCTAAAAAAGGTCTTAGGCCTCTGTCATGCGTAAAAAGGGGTATGTGGCAAGAAAGTCGTAATTCGCCGCGCTGATGGGCGTGTCGTGTGACGTCGAGCCCGCAAATGGGGATGCTGATAGGTCGTGGATGGCGATAGGACAATGTACTGTGTGCATTTACGTTATCGTAATCTACATGAAACCGGTGCTCTAATCGGAACGCTAAAACAAAATAAGAAAATGCCGCGTCTATTACCGCGCGCGACGGAGCGGCAAATGGCGATTGTCTTGACCGTCTCCTCGCAAAGAGTGTCGGCGATTGTTGGGTCCTTGTGAGCACCAGTGGCCCCTCTAACGCATGAAATGACTAAGATTGGCACAGTAGGAGTAAAACAACATTTTCAGGTGCTACACTCGTGCGTGTCCCTTCGCTCTACGGATGAAGGCGTTCTCCAAATAGGTCTTGAATATCTTCAAATGATTTCTGCCATAGTGAATGATCCAGCTGTGCATCCGGTCAGGTTTTCTTCTATTTTTTTAGTCTGCTATATAAATAACAATTTCTATTTAGATCTTGACCGGTATTTCCAAGGAAGACGCTGAATGGCTTTTGTCGTTTGTAATGGCACGTCCTGATTCCGGTGAGATTTTCTATACTTATGATTGTCCTTAGGGCGGAGGTGGTGTAGTGCAAGTAGCTTCACTACGCACACAGTCCAAGGATCCAGCCAGAAATCCCCCTCCCTTCTATCGGCCGGTCCCGGTGTGTCATTCTAGGGACCTTATCCCATTCAATAAACCACGATTTTAAATGAAAGTAGGATGCGTGCCGCATCTCAAAAAAAATTTAATCAACGGCGAAGACTTTATCCTTTCATGATTGCGCAGATGGAAGGTAGAAGATTTTCTTTTTTCATCGGCCCGCCTACACACACAGCCTGACTCTCTCATTTTAGCTGGGTCTGGACAAAATGCGGCGTACTTTTGAAACTGAGGGTCCACCTTTTGTGTGTGTAGCACCGCTATCAGTACTGCTATGGCATACGCTGTAGATAGGGTGGAAGCGTGAAAACGCTGTCGTGAACCAGTTTTCTACGTGAACCAGTTGGGCGTGAAAACGAATATTCGTGGGAGTGGTCACTTCTTTTGGCCGCATGACCCGCTTTTGAGCTTCCCACGTTTTACTGTTACATATTGCAGGTTCCGAAAGCGTGAACAAGTTCTGTGCTCAAGTTTCACGAGTCATCGGTAACCTCGTTGTGGGTAACGAGGAAGCTGAGAAAGCTCTCATTGCCATGTACATCTCAAAACGTGCCAGTGGAAAGAAATTGACGAGACAAAGTGAGTTTGACTTCAGATGAACTTCGGTCTTGTTTGGTTCATTACAGTTTAGACAAATGCTGCTGAGGTCAATTGCTCAAAGTAGGCTGACTGGAAGATGCACATTAAATGACGGTCGGAAGGCATCAGCTACCCTATATAAGTTTTTGGAGTCATATCGAGCGTGTTGGAGTACTTTCTTGGGGGCGGGGTTGGTCGCGTGAAACGGCCGAGGTTCCTCGAAGAGAAAACCAGGCTGAGGTCCAGGCTTCGGCATCCCAGCTTTTCGCTTTTTGGTCTATGACTCGTCGCCTCTTATGCCGGCTTTGTTAGAATCGTGCAAACTTCGGCGAGAAAACGCGCTGTTTGTGAAAAAAAAAAACTAAAGGGGTAGCTTTGCTGGCACTGCTTACCCTTTGCCGTCCCACCCTTCGAAATGCAGGTCATATTTCGATGAAAGTTTTCCCCAAGCGGTACTGCTGGTGAAAATTTCCGTCCTTTTGGGCCTAATATTGCATTCGCTTGAAAAGAATACGCTCTCGGCGAAACGTTTTCGCCGGGCGCCAGGCGTCCACAGGCCCAGGTTTTAGCTCCGACGTCGATAGCACACCGCACGCAAGCGTTTTTCGCTCCAGCAGTTGATTTCTCGTTTCAAGAAGGTCAGGGTCGAAATCCGCAGCATGGAGTTTCGTTTAGTATCGCAGACAGTCGGAAGTAGGTCCCTGCTTCCGTCCAGCACAAATAAATGAGGAGAGGCGATCAACTCAGAACAGTCTCCTCGTCTTGCATTTGCTACCCGTGCCTGTACGAACAAAAATGGAGATTTCAGTGATGTCTCACTTCGAAGTGAGCGTGTGGTAGCTGTTGGTAGACTGTGTGAAGTGACTGCGGGAATTCTCAACAGTGCCGAAGCCGCAAAGCTGAAACAGCTGATTTTGGATAGCGGTGTTCTGTCTAAAGTTTGTTAACCTAAACATATCCGTTTTCCGCAGCATTTTGTCAGCTATCAAGCGTTAAATCCATTCAAGGCATGCTCACATCTTGTGTCAAATCATCCGCCACTCTATTCGGCTACTGAATCTCAAGAATGGAAAGCGTTCCTCCTCCGGCCGTCCTTGAAATTGGTTGGTTTGATCAAAACGGACTAATATTCGCATTAGTTATTCGAGCTTTTTCTGGACGTTCTTTGTGAGACCGCCAATTGAAATGCTTAAAGATGCTGTCGTTCATGCATGGAATGGCGAGATCACATGAAGCAAGTCAACGAGCTCTGGCCGAGAAAACGTTGCACATACTTCCACCGTTTAGAGCAGGTTGGCCTCAAGTTTTGTCTGCTGTATCACGTTTTCGAGGCGCTGATCTGGTACTAAGATCAACGTGTTCAGGTGGCTTTCTGGACAATTCCATAGGCACCATGGCTGAGAATGTTGTTGAAGCACTCAAAGAGAATACTGAGGTAGTGTTTCACTCGTGTCT
Organism: Cooperia oncophora; assembly: GCA_036418165.1. Classification (NCBI taxonomy): domain Eukaryota; kingdom Metazoa; phylum Nematoda; class Chromadorea; order Rhabditida; family Trichostrongylidae; genus Cooperia; species Cooperia oncophora. The sequence goes on from MU912460.1 coordinate 21,050, forward strand.
TCTAGCTATCTTGGAAAGCTTGTCTTCAAGCTCTCTTTAAGCTTGATCTTTGATTTGTTGGTTTACGCTAAAAATTGCTCGTTCTCGTTTCAATTTTCTGACTTACGTTCCAGGTTAGCGGCTGTCAAACGAGAATGTAACGTCAACGAAACCCGGGCAGAAAAAACGGGCAAGATGGCCATGGCCGATGCGTATAAGCAGTTACGGTGAGATGGGGAATGCAGATGTGTGAAAATCGGCGTGAAAGTGAGGATATGTAACAGTTTCGGGTTTGTTCCATCCAATACTATTTCTCCACGAAAGCCCTTTTGTAGTTTCTATCCCTCCATTTCCTGCAGCACTCTTAGATCTGTGCTAAGTTTAAGGAAAGGGAAATAATGTTTGACTAGAAAATAGCGGATAATGATAGAAAAAGAAACTGAGCGCACACAGAAGGAGCGTGAATGCGCGGGAAAGAAAGTGTTGGGCAAGATGCGTCAAAATATCCCAAAAATTTCGGGGGGTTTTTATCGATGGTCGAGGTCTAACTTTTGCAAGCTTGTCGCGGTTGCAGTCGGTGGAAACTGGGAGTGGATGAGAAGCGTAAACCTCCGGTGAGGCCATTGTTAACTTAAACCGCGGTGAGCCATGTTAACTAGAGGCCGCATCCAACTGTTTTAATGATTATCAAAAGACAAGTAGATAGAAATGATTGAACATTGTAGAGAGAGGTATTGATAATTTCGCAAGAAGATAGTTCAGCAGTGAGAAAAAAGAAAAAGTGCAGAAAATTTTTGCGTGATGGCGATTCTTCTATGGTGGTCTGTCGCCTCCTCATCCAAGGATGGAGAGGGCCAACGTGGCGTAGCATGCGTTTTTTATGGGATGTTTTCATTAGAGACAATCCTGTCTTGTGCTGGACGAAAACGTGTTTAGGGTTGTTCCGGAAAAGTTTTTGAGCGTTTTGTGCGCACACTAATGCTTCTGTACATTCACTGCTGATTAAAAACTCATTCTGCCTTGCTTCTCAGTAGCACATCCTGTAGAGAATTTCTTGCGCTATCTGATGGTATAATTGCCGTTTCACCATTGCTTGATAAACCCTCTTTTTCAAGATTTTTTCAAGCATGTGAAAAGAGCACTTCGGACGATTTTTTTCTTCGACTATAAATTGGGGCAATCCGCAATCGAAACAGCTCAACAAATTAACCAGGTGTGGGGGCCCAATAGTGCTAGAGAAAGCACTGTGCGGCAATGGCTCAACAAATTTCGTTCTGGAGATTTCAGCCTTGAAGATGAACCTCATAGCGGTCGACCTAAAGCAATATCTGACGAGGATTTTAGGGGATTTTGAAGGTTGACCCATCCCAAACAGTTCGAGAGATAGCAGAAGAGCTAGGCCTTGGCAAATCCACTGTTGCAGATGGTCTGGAACGCGCATTGGGAAGGTGAAAAAACTCGACAATTGGGTGCCCCACAATCGGAGTGACCGGCAGGAATCGGCACGTCTCGAGGTTCCTTCTTCACTGCTTTTGCGCAAAAGAATTGACCCGTTTTTGAACGGATTTGTCACCTGTGATGAAAAATGGATCATGTATGATAACAGGAGACGTTCCGGACAGTGGTTGGATTTGGAGGAACCACCGAGGTAATTTTCAAAGCCGAACCCTCGCGAAAAAAATTCTGGTCAGGTTTGGTGGTCATCGGCTGTTGTAATCCACTATAACTTTTCATCACCAGGCCAAACCATCACAGCAGAACCCTACTGTGAACAAACCGACCAAATGTACCGAAAATATTGTCAGCTGCAGCCAACACTTATCAAAAGAAAGGGTCCGATTCTTTTGCATGACAACGCCCGCCCACACGTTTCACAAATCACTATCCATAAATTGAACGAATTGGGAGTTGAAGTTCTACCTCACCCACCATATTCTCTAGACCTTTCACCAACCGACTGTCACCTTTTCAGACATTTTCAGAACTTCCTTGCTGAGAAATACTTCATCAAACAGGACCAGGCAAAAAAGACCTTCGCAGATTTCGTGGATTCTCGACCACCCAGTTTTTTCTTTGATGGGATTTCTCGACTGCTGCCACATTGGCAAAAGTGTGCTGATTCGAATGGTGCTTATTTGGATTAAATCCGATGAGTGTTAAGAAAGTTATGATCGTTTAAAGTTAAACACCCAAAACGCTAAGAACTTTCCGGACAACCTAATACTACAACCGCCAATACAAACAGCTATTCCATCCAAAAGCCGGCCTGCAACGCTAAAATGATCTACGCCGCCACGCTCTTTCATATACGGGCTAAGGAAAGCACTACTGTCAAGACTAGACAACAGTAGTTATTAAAGTGCATAGGAAACTGCATATGAACATGAAACAGCATAACAGTCAACTTAAACGACGAGGAGTGCAAAAGTTGAACGTATGTCCAGTATTTCACCCATCCTGCCAGAGAACTCCTAAGACAGGATTACTTTTTTGTAATTTTTATAGGTGGCCCCATAGACGTATAGCGAACGAACCAGCCCTTGAAGGAGTCACAGATCCACTTGCTTCGTGCTGCATCTGTCGGGAGCCGTTGTTCCAAGGAACACGGGTGGCAGCCGCGTGAGTTTTTTTTCACACTTTTCTACCTTACCCTATCCACACCATTCTTTTGTTTTACAAGTCCGGCTCTAGCTAGCTGTGAAAGCTACAGAAGCCCGATTCGAAGCAGCTAAACAAGGACTATGCTTAGTTTATCTGTTAAGCATATTAGCCACAAGTCGTAATCAACATTAAAGGCAGTTGGGTGTCATGCTCAACAGGGCGGCGAATATAGCTGAGGAAAAAATGGCCGAAAGAACGGAGTGGAAACGGTCAAAATACTGCGAAGAAAAAGCCTCGTTCTCAATTACTCGAAAATCAGTTTCGGACGAGTTTCCCGTAGGCATCTTGCCAATAACCGCTACGAGGATACGGTGCACGTTGTATCTCATAGTATCCACTGCAGCAATGCTGGCGCCTTCATAGCTACATTCCTCGCTTTCATAATTTGCTTAGCAAATGATCAATACGAACCTCACGACACGGCTCGTCCTTGTGGCGGGCGGGCGTGGTGGGCGTTCGAGGTTGTAGCTTGATAGGGCCCTTATAAGGGGAATTTCCTTGGGAAAGGCGCTACGCAGCGCCTGATCAAGGCGCGGAATTCCGTCAATTCCGTCTTGCCAAGCTTATCCTACTCGTCTTTATGGATTTATCGTGCCAACTGCCTTTAATAGAAATATCTGATTTCATAGTTAGTTTTTTTTCCGAAAGAAGTATTTCTTAACTCAGTATTTAATAGCTACGCGTTCGCTTCTCCTATGACCAATGATGCTCGAGTGCCTCAGCTGGCTACCGTCAGTCAAATGGTGATGGTGCATATTGATTGTCATCAGAATGCTATTCGTAGAAGTGGAGGAGGACGAAATGTTGATGAATGGTCTAAGGTAAGTGGGTGAATCTCAGTCATCGGCTCTCATCGCTTATTGATCGCAACTTTTATTCCGTGCAGTTTCTCATTTCTTTAATTTGCCTATCCAATCTAACTTAATTGAGTTCTTTTCAGGCTTCTCTGCATAATGCTGGTGCCAAGTGCAATGCACTAACCCCGATAGCAACTGGAACTGCGAGTGAAGCTGATTGGGCTCTTGCTGCTTGAAGCAGTGGACTAGGAAATGTCCAACCCCATGATGCAGTGATGTTTTATAATAGTTCCGAAATTTAAGGTACCAAGCTGATCTCGAAGTGGCCGCCCCTGTACCCCCGCTCTGTCGTGCGATTGTATTTGTCGATATCTGTGAACTGATCGATAAATTCGTGTACTTCAGGTGATTCGATTGACCTTTAACTGCCCTAAAGTTTGGGTCTTGCCAGGATTACAT
>MU912461.1:1979-13214 GCA_036418165.1 Cooperia oncophora
ATATGTATCGATCTTTCGATACATATCTGATCTTCTGAGCGCATATCGATCCAACGTAGTCGCCATCGACGACGTAATCAACGCGGTCAACGTTGAATCGATATGTATCTAATCTTTTATCGACGAAAACGTCAATTACGTCGATGTCGGCGGCGTAATCGTAAAGTGTGAACGTAGTCTAGGCTGCGTTCATACCGTGCGACGTCGTCGTCAACGTCGGCGTAACCGACGTTTTCGACGTCAGTCGATACGTATCTAATCTTCTGTCGTCGGTTACGTCGACACGTGGATCGATACGTATCTAGTCTCTAGTCGTCAAAAACGTCGGTTTCGTCGGTTACGTCGGATCGATACATATTTCGTCTTCGTGAAGTAGTCGCAGAAAACGTCGGTTACGTCGACGTTGACGACGACGTCGCACGGTATGAACGCAGCCTAGACTACGTTCACACTTTACGATTACGCCGCCGACATCGACGTAATTGACGTTTTCGTCGATAAAAGAAAAATACAAAATACATATCGATTCAACGTTGACCGCGTTGATTACGTCGTCGATGGCGACTACGTTGGATCGATATGCGCTCAGAAGATCAGATATGTATCGAAAGATCGATACATATCTGATCTTCTGAGCGCAGCAACTGGGCCGCGATCACACTTCGCGACTGAGAAGATTTCGGCGATTTGGGTGACTCGGCTTTTACGGCGATTGGGCGCCAAGGGAGTGCACCGATCGCGAGCGATTGCGGAGAATCGGCAATGTGGCGTTTCGGGAGAATGGGAGCGCCGGCGTCAATGATTCGGTGTTTTGCGAGATCGCCGACTCAGATCACCAGATCGCTCAACCACCGCAGACACCAGATCGATACCTATACTTTCCTGGTAGCGCTGTTTCATTAAATTATTGAACCTACAAACCGCTGGATTTCCCAAATCGCCGAATCTCCTCAGTTGCAAAGTATGAACGCGGCTTCACGCCGATTACGTTAGTTAGCTCGGAATGAATTCATAAGCGTAGAGCCTCAGTCGTAAGAAATGAACGCAGCTTTACTAGGACTTAGGCTTTGTGAACGAACCTTGAGCTAGTGGAACAATGTAATAAGGTTCTTCCATGTTAACGAAGTAGTTCTAGTACGTTCTAACAACAAAACAGCATTTGCAGTAAACTCGTTAAGCGATATATTTAAGGTTAGGCTGAATGTTAGCTTGTCAGAAACTAAAAATATAGAGAAACCAGATGTGAAGATGAGCCCTATCAATGGTCCCTGCGGATTCAGTAGGGCTCGCTCCCGAAAAACAAGGTCAGCGTAAGCGCATGTGATAGGCCAACTTATCGGAACTCTGCAAATGAAGTTTGACGACCGGTCACTTAAGAGAAGAAAAATCCGCAGTATTACATAAGAGCCCCTCCGCTGCGGAAGTCCAAGGACATTTCTTCGCCGTACCATTGAGACCAGACCTTGACGAGAAGGAAAGAAGCAAGAAAGGAAGGTGAAGGATGCTCCACAAAGCATTGCGCTTTCTTCTAATCCACGAAACTTTGGAAGCCCGCCAACATGACGATGCATTGCTTCTAAAGGACGGCAAAGGTCAGTGCGATTAGAGCGCGATATTTTACAGTGAGCAGGTGTCCTTCAGCTTACATTTCGCCACCCGTGCTGTTGCATTTCGCTGAATTCCTCTATTCACCTCTAACAATTTTGAAAATGCCGATATTATTTCTCACTGCTAGCTACCGTGGGGTGCACGGCTTTCATTCTGAAGTTACACGAGTAATTCAAGTTACACAAACGATCAAATGATTTAAAACGTTGAGTGGTGTCCTGAGATGTGGTAGGCGTGGTTGCATACTAAACGGCCACCTACCAACTAAACGTGGCAGTGGCTGTGCTTTTGGTGAGATATTTTCTTTTGACACAATTGTGGTGATGTCTCTGCCCAACACTGAATGGCAGCTGTCACAAAGGGGAATATCGCATCAGTAATAACTAATCTGGGCCACGTTCAAAAGTCACGCCCACTTCGTCTCAGGGATAAGGTGTATGTCCACAGGTGAGGTCCTTCAATGCGCCCCTCTTTCACGGTTCGCACTTACAAGTTAAAAAAAATAGTTGAATAGCCGGTATTAAACAGGCGTCAGCTGCTTCAGATTACGTCCAGACAGAACGGGTGTCAGTGGGTAAAATACGCAAACCTGGGCCCAATGAGCGGAGGAATGCCATCCGACTGTTGTCGACTGCTGTTCGAGAGGGCAGCTTAGGCTGTAACTTTCGTTTGAGCATGGCCGCCTATCTTGGTGAAGCCAAGGGCCCACTTGAATAGGAAATTAACTAAAATTTGTTCTCAAAAATCTACGTGAACCTTAAAATCGACCATTTGGTAACATGTGCTGTTTTCAAAGCTATTTATGTACTTACTCGAATAGAGGCGTGGGGTGGAGATGGTTCAGTGGCCGCTCCTTAACGAAGCAACCAATGCATTCCCATCTCCTCCGAAGTTACATTCAATTACTACCGCGGCTGCCGGCTGAATAAATTGACAATGTGCTATAGATTAAGTGGCCTTCAAGACTTAATTTTTTTTGTAAAGGCCTTGTCGCACCCTATTATCCCAACAGGAAGTCAAATGAGCGTGGCGGCGCCACGACACTGTTTGAACATGGCGAACACTATAGCACTGGTTCCATTTCCGCGTTTTTTATTTTCTACTTTGAGCTGAGATTTGAGCCACCAAATCCAGTGAAAGGTAATCTTCCACTGGGAGTGAATAGCTAACTGAACCATATTGCTCTGTATGTGCTTCTAACCTCATCAATACACAACTAAAAGACAGTGCAGTACTACATTATGGATGGTATTTGTTTAATTTTTTTTCGAAGAGAGAAGAGGTTACGTTTTGGCACTCTCAGTCGTAGTCACAGACTTAGGTTTACAAGCTGAAGTTTAGCTCTATCATTACTTGTTTTCAATTTGTTGTATTTTGCTTTACTTCACAAGTGAGGGACCTCATCACAGCCAGGGCAGAGTGAAATTTGAATACTAATCCACAAGACTTCGCTTCAGTCCTTTGCCATTTAATTTTTTCACACTGTGAGAGAAAAATTTATTCTTGTTATGGGTACTTCACTCCTTAATCCCTGAACCAGAGTAGGCGTGGCATTTTGAACATGGCACGGAAGTGGTTACTCGTGGAATATTCCAGTCTGGGACAACTGTCATCTGTGTTGGTCGGAGACAGGACAACAATTGTGTCGAGATGATTATCCCACCGAAGCATAAACACCCCTTCACATTAAAGTTGAAAGCATGCGGCCAACACTCACCCAATTCTCAGGGATTTTCTAGTACATCTGATTAGCCTTGCGACTTGGTATTTGTACTGTTCGTTGCCTGAATGACAACCAATGCCCCAGAGGTAGCGTTCCATACTCGCGCTTCTTCCGAACAGCCTCCCTGTGGGCGTTGCTCTTGTCACTTCCGATCTTACCCGGAATAGACCTTCTCATTCAGTGCTTGACTCCGACCTTTCTTCTGATGTCCTACTCGTTCCAAGCGTGAGCAGTGTCTGATGTACCTATCGTCCTGCGCTTTATTCACGAAAGGGGGGTTATTCCAGGGAGGGTACTTTCTCGAGCCAATGAGGCAAACCACTATTCGAACCACCTTTCATATACATGTACGCGCGTGAACAGTTTCATGCTGACTCCACTTCAATTCGTGAACCTAGTCTGGGTAATCCAGAATTTTTTGGTTGGAGAATAAGTTCTGCCATGCTTTTCATGGTCTCTTGGTGCAGCGGTTGATATTGTAAAGCCTCTCAAAATTATTTTTTTTCGCAATTAAAGGCTTTTAAGAAGTAAATTGCAAGTGGCAAAAACAGCAGTTTCGACAGGTCCAGTTGAAAGTGGCGGTAGATTGCCTTTGAGAAAGAAATCCCTCCCAAGATGGGGCCATCCCTCCTACTGTTCAGCTATTTCGCCAATTTTTTTCACGTCGCCCGTTGAAGGGAAAACGTAGCTCCTGCGAAAATGGGAAAAATCAACAATAAGAAAGGAGCAATTGTCAAGGCAAAATACGTCTTCCCACCCTTCCAGCAGCCAGGAGCCCAACAGGCTCGTCCCGCAAGGGATCCTAAATGCACGACGAGACGAAGTCTTCTTGTCATGCTTAAGAATAGTGGTTTCGATGTGTATAAGGTGCCCCACTCTAGTCAACTTTTTGTTGGGATCGTGGTGGGGGGGGGGTGGTCTGTTGTTCCGGCAAATAATGAGGAACAGCAGTACGGTCTCTTTTCCAAGAGCCTGAGATGGAGAAAAATTTATTCTAGAAAGACGTTCCGACACACTCCTATAGACCGTACCAACCGAAGTGATATATTATCACTGATCTCATGGGACATACTCGCGCACAAATTAACTAATTGAAAAACGGCGCGAACTTTTCGCTGTAGACGCTGGGGAACTTTTCGCTACAGACGCTGGGACATGTCAGGAGAAGAGAGTGGGTTTGGCGCAGCACCAAGCCCGCGACCAGTTTTTCGAATGTTGCCGCCTTTGCCGACTTCTGCGCTTGTGGGCTCGCAGCGAAACCGCTCCTCCCTGAAACGCCCCAGCGTCTGCTGCGAAAGCGCGCTAACAACTTGTAGTGATGAATAGAATCACACGTCGTATCCCCGAACTGGTTGCTAGCATGGCGACTTGATAGCAGTAACCGCTTTTGCTCTGATTCGGGACCTCAGACAGCGTTCAATTTTGTGTAAGCCATCTTAACAGGGTACCAGCCTGCCAAAAGTCACTTTTCCCTTGACTTTTCGAAGCGTTATAAAGTTACACTTTATTAAATTCTGATCGCGACCCCCATTCTAACCACCCCGTGTAATCAACAGCAATATAAAATATATCATGACACTCCGCCACAGCCTTCTGGGCCGTCGAGAGATTCTCCCACGCAACCGTGATTCGGTACCTGGCTCAGCGAGATAGCTGATTTCTCCGCCACTGTAGACCACCCTATTGAACTCCGCCCGAACCAGGTAATTGATACGGTCTAGTTCAGGTGACCTGCTTAGATAGTCCATCTGTCTTCCCAGTACTAGGCGGCCCTTGCAGTGCCAAGTAGCGCGAGAGTTTATTCCAACGCATAGTCCTTTTTTCCTTGTCCAGCATGCACTGTCTAGAGTCTTAGCACCCAATATTTCGCGTGGGGTGAGCAGTGCCCAGTTTCCGCACGAAGGTATCCGTTCTGTGGCGACCAGCAGGTAGCATAAATGTGTCCGACACGGTCATCGGAACTGGACGCCATTGAGCTCTCTCGAGCTGCTCGATGTAACCGCCAGCGCTCACCTTCAGTCCGGGTCCGAAGAAAATATTGGTCTTCCCTTTCAGATACGTCCGGTCCATACCATCAACTCGCGCTTTGGCGACTACAGTGAAGATGATGTCCTAGACCGTAGCAACGTTGTCAGATGCTCACTATGTTGGAGGTCTTGCAGATCAAGAGTACTGGTCTCCAGGTAGCTATCCATGGGTGATTCCATTCAAGAAGTTCGCAGCTGTTTGGATACTAGAAGTTTCGCAGCTGTTTGGAGGTGACATGAATTCCAAAGGTCTTCTCCAGTCAGGCTGCGACTGGAGATGACTTCATATTTTGGTGTACATGAAGGTGATGGGCGAGAGCCAGCTCCTGCTTATCGAGGAACATCTTGGGTATCTTCCGCCCTGGTACTCGTATCCACGTCCTCTGTCTGGGCTGCGAAAACTTTGCTGATATGTGACTCGGTCGAAGTGACTTTTTTGGCCCCCTGTATTTCAAGGTTGATATCGAAAACATAATGAGGCGAAGACTTCCCGTCGTGTAGCGTGCTTTACTAGGGTCGAAGCGTCCTTGGTTTTCACGTGGCAGAGCTACGTTGAACGCTATATTTTCCTCCTGCGTAGGGGGTAGCGGCACAATTTAGTCCATTCCTAACGCATCATCGGGCCGTCTAATTACATCATAATCGTCTTTTCGTCGGGTGCCATATGTCCTTCTGCAGCTCCATTAGCATTCTATAAATGCTGGTCAGAAGTGAAAGCGTCATTTGACCACCTTGCTCCTCTGCTATGCTATCATTCTCTAGTAGCGATAACGTTAGAGCCTAACTCATTCGACTGGCTACTTTCTATTTATGAGTTCTTGTGACGTATCTATTACTATTTGATAGAGTGCAAATTTATTATAGAGTCATGTGTATAAAGTTAACGTCACTGAGGCCAGATGCCTTGCATCGTGTGAGTTCGCTCCATAATGGAATTCTATTTCTTCAAAAATGGATTGTTGTTGTAGTCTCGTTCCATCTTCATGAACGAGTAGTAGGGGTGATGCTAACATCGCTTGCACGCGCTCATTGTAATTATTATAATTGTATGTGTATACAGAACAAGTGTTTTCCCAGAAGAAGTTTTGAATAACCAGAACATCCACGAGTGTGCCATGGCCATTCAAGCCACTTAAAACGACTCAAGATTCTAAGCTATAGGGCAAACTTTCTGGGTTGATCCGTCCTTTTTGGATGCGCCAGGTGTTCTCCTTTCTTCCAGAATCGTGGCGGCACACAGAATGTGGTGTGGGCCTATACAATTACCCTGTGAGGACTGGTTGATCAACAAGCCAGTCTTTTTGTCTTCTTTAGACTAAGGTGTTCCTAGCCGGCCTTGGAGGGATGGAAAGCTTGGATGGCCTGAGCGGAGAGGATTTGATCCAAGATTTTCAGAATTCCGGAGCATTCTTGTGGGAAGCGACTCCGCATCCCATTACACAGCTCCTGCTCTATTCAGAATACTAGTAAGTCATTGAGAATGATTCCATGGGGCCACCACGGATGTCTACACTCGGTATAACGAACATTTGAATGCTGTTCGAATGCTTGAGCATTAGGGGTTATTCAGTCCATTTTTGGGGACATTCTGCACTCCATTAGAAATCGCAAATAGTGACATTTGATTGCGAGCAGGCATATACACTGAGCTGTGGGGGCTAGTCAAGGAAGAGCGGTGATTCATCCTTTTCTTCGACCATTAGTCGTCGACTTGTCCGACGACAATTCACCTATCAAGTGAAAGTTTATGTGGCCCAGAGTCGGCATCGAGAAAACGCTTATTAATTGTACCTTAGTCTTGTGTGTGTATTTCGTTGACCGTATCAGTCAAAGAGTGGATCCCGCTCCCACTTTGTGCAGGTGCCGCTGTTGGACAAGATGGTCAAGTCGGCAAGCGCAGCCGGCCATTACCCGTTACATTGGTTGAGAGTAGGCATAAGGAAGCTGATACGACGTAACCAACAAATATAGACGCGTCCCCAACAGACAACTGCTTGACCATACGCTCGTATAAGCGCGAATTAGTAGAGGGTCTTTGTGGGGCATCCTGAACGATTTCTCTGCTTTCTTGTTTTTATCAAAGCTAGCCTACTGAAGTCTATTCGATTTGTTGGTCAATATCACGCAGCCATGTTAACCATTCTGTGATGCATGAGGTGCCTTCAGAGTCAAATCCACCCTTCCTTGTTCAAAGGTGTGCGCGAAAAGTGAGTCAGACGAGCATTTGTCCCACCCATTACATGCCTTCGTCTAGAACCATAAACGTGTAGGGGCTGTCGATGTCACTGTTCGTTCTGTCCCTTGTTCATCGTTGTTCGTACTGACGTCGCACGGCTTCCCTTGTCTCAACACATTTCATGGCAAGAATTCCCTTTGCATCTGCAATGTTTAACAACGATTTCTAATCTGTACCTTTGGCTGTTCTTCACCAGTCGTACCAGCGGGAAGCCCTGCAAGGATCTGTCAGTAATGGCGAAAATTATTATTTTTGAAATGGTCCATGAAAATATGTAATTGATGAGCAGGATAGCTGATATCAAAATGCATTCCTATTGAGGTATTGGGCGCAGATCGGCTCAGTGAAAGCTTTCAGTGGTACTCAGCGAAGCTACGTACTACAGGTCACCGATCTGTCAATACTCGTGACCGAAGTGGCTCTCTTACAGCATTGTCGTTCCACAGTAATTACCGGGTTAACTGTGACTAGATTGAGCTCAGTTAGTTATACGAGCTAATCAAAAGAACTGGCGATAGTGCAAAATGCCTCTCCTACTCTCGAAATTCCTGAGATGTGATGGCTGCGTAGTTCAACTAAACGTGGCGATGGTTGTGCTTTTGGTGAGATGTTTTGCCCAACACAGATCAAGATGACAGTCGTCTCAAACTGGAATCTTACGAGTAACCCATTCTATGCCATGTACAAATGCTACTCCGTCTTAGGGATAAGGGGTGTAAGTAAGTCGAACAAGGCCAGGCACTAAACTCCAATTGTTTTCAAATTTAATATCAGCTCTATGTGGAACTACATAAAGAAGCGCGTTTCAGATGGGCAGCTGTTCCATCTTTCCATGAGGTATTCATGAATTTTTCGTGAGTTTGCCCTTTCATTGTGCCCAGTGGGATGGCAGTAGGTTTGCTGCGCAAACATTGCTGGCGCTATTTGGCTAACCACCAGTGGGACTTACAGTTTGGGATGCGCGTCGCCACTTCGCCTCCATTCTGATACTGCCCATGCTCTTCCAGTAGTCATCAGAGCTAATGTGTGTCTTTGTTGGTTGTCAGGCGATCTTCATTTCTTCTATCGGCGACGACTGGTGGAATGATCGCGCAGATTTATAGGCGATCGGTGGCCTCCACTCGCTCTGCGTCTCATACCATCCGCCCAGTCGCACTCTTGCTGCCTACCGCCACCTTTTCGTTGTACATGTGCTTGTCTGGTTATTGGTTTTATTGTAACTTGTCGATACTGTCGTCACAGTTATGTGACTCCGCAGTTCTTAGTTTTCTAGTTCTGCAAAACGACTAACCCACAGGAATATCGTGTGGAAGGTTTATTTTGACACTGGCGGTAGGGTACAGCATCGTTGTGTGAATCACATAGGGGGTCGTACTTTTCTGCTGGGGAGGGCGATCGTAATAGGAGGCTGTTGGGAGGAGTGGGGTCGTATGTGGCTTTGAGAGAAATTAGCCGTGTTGGGAAAAATTTTTTCCGGTTGTTGGCATTTCGCGTGATTTTTCTATTTCATGCGTACTGTATGCCCCCCCCCGCTCGACCGCTCGATAGCAGAATTTTTGGAAAAAAGGTAGGAAAGTTTTCGGGTCATTCCGGAAAGTGGTAGGAAGTCAGGGAAATTCTAAGGAATTTTCCCATTTTTCTAAGGAATTTTCCCGTTTTGCATTGCCCCCCCCCACCCCTTCCCGCTCAACGGAGAATTTTTGGGTGAAAAACTGAAAAGTGTGGGAAATTGGTTGGGTAGGTAGGTGTTGGGGAAGGGGGGACCTATACCACCATCACACATCACGATGCTATACCCTGACTGGCGGTCTATGCTGTGACGTCAGTCCTACCCCAGTGTTCCGAAACCAGACCGGATTTACCAACCTTTTTTCTAGGGCAGATTTGGCTGAAAATTTGCCTGCAAAGGTAGCTCGACCTCCTAATATCGCATTCGCTTAGCCCGCCCGAAACGCCTGGCGCCCGCGCCACAGCGCCGGCGCCAAATACTCTAAATCACCAAATTCGCTGAAAACTTGCTCCCAGGGGTAGTTTGACCTCCTGAACATGAATATCACATCCTCTTGGGCCAAAACCGCGGCGCCCACGCTAAAACACCCTCGGTAACCAAAATCCATGAGAACTTGTTTACGGGGGTCATTTGACATCCGATTACGAATATAACATTTATTCTTGGCGCCGATGGTAATGTAGGACACCATGATCGAAAACATCGAAAAACATCTATAGGCAGAGTTTCAGCAAAAAATTATTTTTGAGTTTTTGAGGTAGGAATAGTTCAGTAGTGCCCAAAAACTTTATGCTTGAAGCCAGTCACTGGTACAGTTGTTGTATGTGCAGTAATGGCGAATTAGCAGAAGACCATACAAAAGAATTGCTGCCTTTTATCTAACAATAAGCGAAGAAGCACCGCCCTCCCTGAAATTGAGGTCAAAATGAGCTTTTGAAACGGAGCTTTCAGTCGGATGTAGTGAAAGTATAAATGAGAGTTAGCTTCAATCGGCTTGCAGCAATCCAGATTTTACACTTCAAAGACGACTTCAAGCTCAGAATAGAAATTTCCCACATCCGTGGCAAGGATGGGGTGAGCTGCTGATAGTAGCGCATCAAACTTGGTCAAAAGGTCATCACTGCCTCAGAATCCATGGTGACTCTTAGCTTAGCACCGTTTATTCTTAGTTCTGCAAGAATATGTACTCAGAAACCGTAGAAATAATTCAACTACACTTCCCATTTTCGAGGCGCCTAATCACAGTTTCGTAGTCCAAAATTCAGTACAACATGGAGAGCCCCCTTTCCAACTTAAACTTTTACATTTCTCCTTATAGGGGCGTAGGTGATGAAGCGGCAACTGGCATCTTACCACGCGAGCGTCTAGGGGGGGGGGTCAAATCCTGGATCGGCTACAGTCCAGGCCAACCAATCCTTTTGCCCTCCGCTCCGGGAACGGTAAATTGGTACCAGATTCGTCTGGGAGGATAAGAACACTGACTTGTACATCGGCTGGCCCCCGCAAGTCATTGTATAGGCCACATCGCATTCAATAAGCCACTACGATTCTGAATGGAAGTAGAATGCATGTCGCAATCCAGAAAGGATTTGACATAACCGAAGACTTCATCCTTTATCCTCCGCAGATCTCTCATGGAAGCGAACGCGACATCACGACAACAGCGAACGCGAAGTTCTCACAAGGTCTCTTTTCAGACTTGGCCTTATTTTTCGCTGTTTCATTACATTTTTCGATCTTTAGTTGGACTCCATGGGCCCGCCCTTCGGTCACCGTTGAGGGCCTACACATGCCTCATCTGCTTAGACGTTTTGTGTTCTGACGTCATAAAGTTCTTTTGTCCTTGCGCTGTGGAACTAATCGTCGCGCAAGTGTGTATTTCTAGTCTCTTTGATCTCATTGAAAACAAAAACGACTTGGTAGGATATCCATTGCCCCCCCCCCCCTTACAGTCCACCTCGACATGCTACATGTGCTGCAACGTCATGAAAGGTTACAAGGAAAGGGCATTCTACATTTCTTCAAAGCGCTTCTGAGGTGAGTTCTGGGGTTCCAGAGCTCCAAAGGCGTTCGCGGTGACGGAACGTTCGCACAGGTTCTGCCGAATATGTCGGGGAATAAATGATCGTTT
>MU912461.1:22488-48952 GCA_036418165.1 Cooperia oncophora
CGTACTCCTACTACTCCATCTCCATCTGCGACGCTCCATCTTTTTTTGTGCACTCTTATAAGGATAGCTGTTGATATATGGGAAGGAGAAGGTGTCTGAATTATAGCTTTCCAACTGACTTCGCCTTATCCATCAAAGCTGAAAGGTTGGTAGGAAATCGTGCGTGGCCCAAAAAGCTCCAAATTATGTGGCAAATTCCCTAGTCGTTAGGGTAAGACATATTAGAATGTAACAGAAACTTGCAAGCAAAGCCCACGATCACTTATAACAGTTTAACTTTTTCGTACAGGGAGATATTATGGACTGCAGTGAATAACCCTGTACAACTTGAGATCAGAACGTGGCAAGGTAGCCGCGATTAGTCACAAGGTTGCTCAAGTGACTCCGCCCACGTTGATAGATGTCTTATCTGCTGTCTTGCTATTTGCATGCTCCCTCGCTGCTTTCTCTGGCTTCTCGCCCCATGTCTACATCAATTCAGTCTCTCGCTTGCAACTAACAGGGACTCTTTGGAACATTTTTGAAGGTTTCTTCTCCTTTTCTCTTCATGAGCCGAATAGCACTTACATTTCTGAGACTGACCCCGCTACCAGAAGCTTTATGCTAGCTGAACGCGAAGTCTAAGTCTGCCTTTGAAGACGCCCTGCATTGTGAAATGATGAGTTGTGTAGCTCAAGCATAGATGACATGGTGCAAAGCCATCTGTAGCGAAGAAAAAAGGATAGCAGGTGAAAATGAAAGTTGGGAGTTGCGTTGGCACTGGGCGGAGCCGTGGCTTCATCGCGAGCGGATGGGTGGCGCATTCCACACGTGTTTTTAGCTGCAAAATTGGTACATCCTCCATGGGTCTACGGACAACCAGAACTCAATCCCTTTAATGGCATAGACTTTCTGCTTTTCTCAGCGTTCGCTCGTCTGCATGGCGTTTTATGAGCACTCAGAAATTTCACGTTCCAACTTTTCACGCGCGATGGGTGGCCTTTCCACCCGATGTAATTTCCCTTTGAGGAAATTCATTTCCTGACTTGCGACATATTTTTTTGCACCACTCGATGCATTGCTAGCCGCAGTCTTTTATTTCTGTGCGCTCTGGCCTTTCGCAGCATGACCTCCCAAAGTTTAATTGTCACCTGAGCTCCTCCATGCTGGCAGGCATGTCCAAAGAGGCGCCTGCACATCAAATAAGTGCCTAAGTGCCTTTAAAAATAAGTCCTCGGAGATTTCTGATTGATCTATCTATCATTTATCCTATGTGCGTACGTTCCACTTCCCTTACAGCTCCAACAGCTCTCGTGTTGCCTACATTTCCGGAAGGACAGCCGGGTTGCTGGTTTCCACCCGGCCACGATTGATTGCTCCAATGAAATCGTCCAGTTCCACATTGTGCGACTGTTGATGAATTTCCATTTTTCATCTGTCGCGCACGGTCAAATCATTTTTCACCTCTGCTTTTTTCGAGAAAACCCATTCTTCATCATATCCAGGTTGACGGTCCATCCTTTTTTCGGAATTTCAATTTTATGCAATAGAACATGTGAATTAATGTTTCAATGCGAAAAGGGTAATCCAAGACTGCGAGAAGTCTTGCTTAGACTAATAAAAGTCACTGAAAACTCAGTATCTTGTTTGTGTTTAACTTATTTGGTGTATCAAAAGGGTATTAGATGGAAACATCCAGTTCAGTATGACTAAAAGTGGGCAGAATCGTTGTGTTCTGAGGCCGACGTCCCACCGCTCATGGATAACTGTGCACTTAGCTCCGTGTATGCTGTTTCTTGGCATGCGTAAGGCAAATGGAACCGCAGCGGCGGTAGCGTGCACTATATCCTGTCAAAAGCGCTAGAGGGTACTGATGTCCGGTGGTCGTCTCCCAACTCCGCCCGCGCTATGTTCACTGTGCAACACTTGCGTCGATACCAAGATCTCACAGCGAGAAGCACACAGCGTTAGAGAGCAGCCCAATCTGGCAGAGAAAATAGAGGGCGTAGACTAGGGAGTTGTGAGTATGGTTACGGATAGGCGCCCTGCCATGACACAGCGTAGGCGGAGTGAAGGGAACTACCCTGGATACCATTACCCTCCCAGCCGTTCTTGTGCACTTTTGACGGGAGAAAATGGCTCGCCAGTGCAGCTGTACACCCACATGGCAAGGATCGGGCTCCAAGGATGAGAGTGCAATCTGCCTTTAGGCGGAGAAACGCCCCTGCCACACGAGAGAATAAATACCCGTTCTTACCACCAACTAACGCTGTAATCTAGTAGCTGACTGTTCCGCTTGAATGCTGGAATCGTCGGCCTCAGTGTCTTGAAATTAAAACGCAGTACTCCTGATAGCAGTGAATGTTAATGGTAAGGAATCTTGCTTCTGAATGTTTGGTGAATTAAAAGGTTCCTGCCATACTAGACTTCATCTTTTCTCTTTCGTTCTGCTCTGAACGTGGACCCTTTTAACGTGATTGTTTGGTATAGCGTGTCCTATGGATGTGCACATATAGTTAAAAATCGCCGTGGTCCGGCGGGACAGTTTCCGGGGCATTAGATGAGAGCATGCGCGTCGTTTTCTATCATTGGTTGATTTGTAACTGAACCGACCACTATTGCTGGAAAACGCAGCTGCGGATGGCATCGCGCCTCCTGACACCGAACGGCCGCATCACGACTATATCAACTATATGTGGCGTTGCCTAAATGGGAAATGGGGTTTCAAGAGTGCATTTGTTACTGACATTGATACTGCTTGTTCTTGGTGGTATTCAGGCAAGAGAACATGAACTGAAACAAGAACTCTGAACGAGTTCTGTAGCTCGCTGTCCCTACTTTGAAGCTCTGCAACTAAAGCAACACGCAATCTTGGGTTTTTACGAACAACAAGGGACTGATCGAACGCAGCTTTGGGAATCGGTGGGACAGCAGAAAACCTTTATCTCAAAAGCTCATCAATTCTCTTGAGAAAAGAAATATATTGTTGTTGCTAATTTCAGCTAGGCGAGTCCACACGAAATTATCCTTTTTCTAAGAAACATTCGTTCACATATGACATATGGTCCCATGAGTGCTTGTTGACGCAAAATTGCACCAGATCAGCCCTAAATAAACCAAAAACTCAGGAAGTTAGAGCACCTCAGAAAATTAGAGCAGCATTCAGACCAAGCAAAGAAAATGGAGAGAGGAAAATGCGTGTAAGTTCTTGTGCGGGATTCGCAGGCATAAAGCGAAACGGCTGCTTAATAGGATATTTAGTCTGGCTGCACCCCAAGCCATGTCCTTGTCAGACAGCCTATCGTTTGCAGGGATCATGACTACAGCTGCTGGTTTCACAAGTGATACTTTTGTATCCGGGTCGAAAGTGTTACCAGAAACAACAGGGTCGGCGCTGATAATTTAGGGGGAGGGTAACACTTGCATGATTTTTTTAAGTGCGTTTCATTGCCTCTGTTTTTTCTCCTCGTTTTCACAATCGTGTTCCATCCTGAAAAGCCTGTGAATCCCTGCCAAGTGCCCTATAAGCTCCTGCAAAGCCTGTCAAGCGTGGTACTACTGTCACTGAGTGATGAGTTTTCCTCACCCCTCCCCCCACCGAATCTTGACCATTCACTCTGACAAACTTGGCAGGAGTTTACAGGGTGCTTGACAGGTGATAGCGGAGCTCACAGGCTATTGAGGTATAAGCATGTATACAGGTCACACGATTTGGTATGCTGGCAAACTCTTACATGTGTGCCCCCCTCCATTGTCATTCTTACCGGAATTTCTGCAAAATCTGCTCTGTTCTTGGGGTCATACGGTTCCTGCATTCTCTTACATAAGCACGTAGGGTCCCTCAGGTGATGTGTGGGTCTCCACAGGACAACATGCTATATTCTGTTGTGTTATTTGTTGGCTCCCACAGAACGACTGAGGACTTCAGCCGTAGAGATCATGTCATAAGATGAGCGTGTACCACCTGGTAAGTCAGCTGTTTGAAGAGAAATGAAGCAGCAAGTGCACTTGCTGAATGAATTGGGCGAACGCGCAACAGTGCTCACTTGGCTATGGACCAATGAAAAGGCTGACCGACATGTTGGGCTAGTTGGCAAGAAATACCTCCCGAAGCACACTTCGTCTAACTACGTACTTTTATATAACCTTTTTTCTATGATTGACTTGTTCGTTCGCGTGGCACCATCAAATTAAATGAAATGGGCTGCGGAGGAGTACAGGCGCATGTTTGACCCAAATATTCCATACTTAAAATCGAACAGAGCGCGCATTATTTTAATTTTTTTTCGTTGTTCTTGTGTCTGCTTTGTCACTGTTCCTCACTCATTCACTATCTGAGCGCTTATGGAAGTTGATTTCCTGGAATCCCATTGGTCAACTATTCCAGGGTATCCATCCTGTGTCCTAGCTCCTTTCGCGGTTTCAAGTTGAATCGTCTATTTACAGCGAAGAGTTTCGATGTAGTCGTCTTCTTTGAAAGTCTGAAGCCTCAGAGTGCATTGAGGCAGTGTCCATTTTGTTGAAATCGAAACACGGATTGATGGTATGGACCGGAAGTTCATGGAATGGGAAGACCCATATTTCTTCGTGGACCCGGACTGAAAGTGAACGCTGACTGTTACATCGAACAGCTCGAGGAGAATATCCTGCCTTCATGTCGTCGCCTGTACCATCTTGGAAACTTCGTACTGCTACAGGATTGGGTGCCTGAAGAAGATGGAATATCCAAGTGTGTCACCTAAACCCTCTCGATTACCGGGTCCGGGAGGAGCTCAACAGGGTGGTCTACAGTGGCGGAGAAATCAACGACCTCGCTGAACAGGCACCGAATCACGGTCGCGTGGCAGAATCTCTCGATGGCGTTCGTCCAGAAGGCTGTGGCGGAGTTTCGTGATCGTGTACTGCAATATGTTGCGGAATCAGATGGTGGAATGGTGTGTTGTGATGTCCAGTAAGAAGTTAATGAAGTGTAACCTATTTCGCCTCAAAGTCGAGGAAAAAATGTCTTTTCGGCCCTCTTATAGACATTACTCCAGAAAAACATGGTTGAGGTTCTTCGGTATGAGGAGTTCATGGATAGCCAGCCATAGGATTATCCCGATAAGCAGCGCATTTTTGGAATATAAGATATTTGACGTTTGAATTTATGGCCCTCATCGTGTATTATTACGTACCCCCATTCTGTAGGCTGGAGAAGGCGTACACGCATCGCTGTTGTTCCCTGTATTCTGCTTTTGGCACCAAACTGTGACCACCCCAAAAACTCAAAAAGATTTTTTGGTGGAACTTGACCCATAAGGGTACTTCGATGTCTTGATCACGAGTATCACATTCGCTTTGGCGCTGGCGCATTTGACACCACCAGGCGCCAATTTGGTGCCACCACTTTTCTCACCAAAATCGGTGCAAACTTGCACACTGGGGTTATTCGGAACCTTCATCACGAATATGCAACGCATCTTTGGCCCTTGCACCATTTGGAGCCATTAGGGGCCAATTTGCCGCCCCCCCCACACCTTTTCCACAAGCTCATAAGAACTCGCAAATAATAGAGGCTGTTCATGCCCGTGATCACGAATATGCGGGATCTCATTTTCCGACACCACGCGCGCTTAATGTCTCTGCTACCAGGCTGAGCTTGGCCAGACAAGACGTGATTCCCCTTAAGGCTTAGGCTCAGCCCTGCAAAGCGCAGTATGATCGTAGTGTCCTCCATTCGCGCCAAGACTGAATGTCATATTTATGATCAGGATGTTCGAATAATCCAAGTGTTCAGGTTTTCAGCGGATTGGTGGTCTAGGGTTCTTAGTGCCCGCGTGTGGCGCAATCTAGGGTATCTAGGCGCCTGCGCCGCTTGTTGCGCTGAGAGCCAGGGCTTTCGGGCGGATCGGCAGTTATATTCGTGCCAGCGCTCGGCCGCAAAACGCACCACTCAAGCCATCCACCGGCGCTACACCTGACGGAATCCGACGACTGTGTCACAGGAAGTCGAACTATTCGTGGATCCGAGTTTTTAGCCAAATTTGAGCACTCAGGAAAAAGTCGGTTGAAAACTGGTCCTGTTTGCGGAAGA
The DNA here is from genome assembly GCA_036418165.1 of Cooperia oncophora. Taxonomy (NCBI): domain Eukaryota; kingdom Metazoa; phylum Nematoda; class Chromadorea; order Rhabditida; family Trichostrongylidae; genus Cooperia; species Cooperia oncophora. The sequence continues at coordinate 28,541 of MU912461.1, forward strand.
TTGGGTAGTAATAGTTGATACTACCCAAATCTCCCGCCGCTGTCTCTTCCTTCGGAGCGTGATACTGTTCCAAGTGCTAACAAATTTTCGCAAGCATAGAGCTTGAACGAGTTGCGGCCAGCATTAACTAGAATTTGGGTATGCGAATTTTTGAAGGAAATAGAGGTCACATTGTGCGTTTCTGGTTCCCTGCCGTAATCAAAATATTTGATGGATTTGGAGATATCTTAGGGCAGATTCCTGATGAAAGGTTAATAAAATAACTATAGGGGCCAATAAAAAAGAACACATTTCTTCCTCGACTTTCAAGGCGATATAAGTTAGCGTTTATCAAATTCTGATTGGACATTTCCACCATCATATTCAACAACACATTGGACATTATCAAGATACCCCGCCACAGCCTTCTGGAGGAGCGCCATCGAGAGATTCTGCCGCGCTAGCAAGAATAGGTGCCTGAGTTCAGCAAGCGTTCTTATTTCTCGCCACTCTATATCACACCTCTTGAGCTCCTCTCGAACCCGTTAGATGAGCGGTTGGGGGCATGGCAGGCTTGGATATTTCGTCTTCGTCGGGTGCTCCGCCTTTCGATTCCAAGTAGGCGAGAGTTTTCCAACGCTTTTTGATTCATGTAGTTGGCACCCGAATTCCTGTTCAGCAGTTACGAGATTTTGAGGATGTTGCAGGCGACGACATGAAGGCAGGATATTCTCCTCGTGTTGGTCGATGTATTCACTTTCAGTCCGGGGTCCACGAAGAAAATATCGGTCTTCCCATTCCAGGAACTTCCGGTCCATACCATCAACCCGCGCCTTGGCGACTGCGGATACCCTGGACCGTAGCGACGTTGTCGGAGCTGCTCGATGTTGGAAGTCTTTGATCAGGAGTGCCGGTCCCCAGGTAGCTGTCCATGGGTGACTCCATACAAGAAGTTTCGCAGCTGTTTGGAGGTGACGTGAATTCCATAGGCCTTCTTCAGTTCGGCTGCGATTGGAGATGGCTTCATATTTTGGTGTACATGAAGGTGATGGACGAGAGCCTGCTCCTGCTTATCGAGGAACATCTTGGGTATCTTCCGACCTGGTACTCGTATCTGGGCCACGTAAACCTTACTGTTATATGCCTCGGCGAAAGTGTCTTTTTTTATTTGCCCCCTGTAGAGGCAAAATTCTATTTCCGTCGATATTTGATCGTTGGAATTCCCATGTGAGAGCGCCATAACTCGGTGAAATCTCTGAAAACAAACATAGATAACGAATCACACATTCAAAAAATATGGTAGTAATATGAATGACGTGAGAAAAGAGGATGAAAAGGGTCGGACAAAAGTATTCACGCTGTGTGGTGAAGTATTATAACTGAAACGGATCCGTAGAGCGACCTCCGTCTTGACAGGAAGTGAACAGACGGAAGAGAAGAGGGCGCTGTTTATCGACGGGGGGGGCATTTTGTATTATAATTGCTTCCCTGGTTCCGGTTTACAAATCTCACTCTGGTAAAACTTGTGAACGCTTGTGAAGCTGGAGCAAGATCGTCTAGCCACCATCCTAAAACGTGTCAACTCGAAAAAAGGGTACCTAGATGGGTTGGCAAATCTATGAAAAGCAGAATGCCCCCCCCCCCTCCCCGTCGATAAACAGCGCCACAGAAGAGTTCTGCATAAAGTACATCGAGCAAGTCTACGCAGCATGTCCTGATTCTTTTTCTTTTATTAGATCCACCACACTCATCACATTTTCTAAATGGTCTGAATTCCAAGCAGCAGGTGCTTCCAAACGTTTTATGTTGTGAACATGTGGATCTTACACGGTTGCATTCTTCTGAAAGAGATATAAATAATACAAATTTGATATGGTTTTATATAGTATCTTAATGGCATAATCCTTCATACATTTTTTCTCTCCAAGTTTTAGAGGAGGATGACTCAAAGAAGTAGCTTAGTTTCCGTTTCGCACGTGCCCTTAGACGGAAACCAAGCAGTTTGTAATATCCTCCTTCTGTGCTCATCAGTAAGGGAAAGGAGGAATAAGGTGTTTTACCGTGATAATTTAATTATTATATGAAGTTAGTAAAAGTTAGTGGATGTTCTTTTGAGTCAATAGGGATCGCAGCTGCTCATGCTAGGCAACCAGTAGAAGCTAGTGTTAGCCGTCTTCAAGCTTTGGTAGAGATATTTTGAGTTCACAACTCGCAGATCGTGGGAAATGGTTCAAGTGAGTGTCGCGGCCATGACGCAAACATCGCTGTCCTCTGCGCAGCTCACGGTATCGCATGGAATCGCCGATGTTTTCCTGCTTCCCGTGAATTTCACATTCATGGCGACGTATTGCATATGCAATGTGTTACCTGCCTGAGCCGCTACGTGACCATGTGGTCGCCGTCAGTGCCCAGAACAGCTACTTAGTCAAGCGAACGCAGTGGTACCATGGATTTTTAGTTACTTTCTAACCAACTTTATCTCATCACTACCATCTCCTTTCTTGTTTTTTAGTTGAACAGTAAATAGCTAGCTCTCAAGATATGATTGTCCGACTTTTTGATCTCCGTTTCACGGTTTTGGATTTTCTCCGTTATTAAACCTAACTTAGAATGAGTTCTGCAGATTTATGCTCAAGGCATTCGTTCTTTAACACCTAGGTGACTCATTGCGGCATGGGAATCCCCAGCAAGGAGGGTTGTATGCTGAGGGGAAAGGTCGTATTCGCCTTCGAGAAAATGTTTCCGGTTGTTGGCTTGACTACTTTTTTTCGCGTTTCAAGTGCGCTGTTACCTCCTCCTCTCCCCCACCCCCTTCCGACCGCAGTTTTTGGAGAAACTGAGGAGACTTTTGCGAAAACTCCGCTGAAGTGGAAGGAAGTGGGCAATATCAAGGAAGGTGGAAGGCCGGATGGTAATGAGTAAGGGAGGTCGTACCAGAGAATTTTAAGGTGGGACGGGAGGACGGGTTTTCCAAAAATATTCACCAACGGCAGGATTTGCTCTGAGAATTGAACAATAATGCTCCCTCTTTCGCAATCAATACTTCCATGCGATTTGTTCTGGTTGATTTTTACAATCACATTCACCCGATAACATGGATTGTTATATGAGTTGGGTGTCCATTCAGGGCCACACCCCGCGACAAATATCCCTGGTGGCCTTGGTTCACACCTTGTTTGCTATGATATGTACATCTATTCGCTTCATGCGATCGTATCATTTCTGTCATCAATCAGCATTTTCAGTTGAATCATATTTTTCTTCTCCCAAGCAAGACTGTTAGGTGTGATCATTTATTTTGCCAGATGTTTCGACCTTCTTTTCAAAGGCAGAAGATTACATTAATTGCACGGAATATCCTGTTGTGTCTCTTGCCAGTACAATTATTGTTAATGCGGTGGAACCGTGCTGAAAAATATCCCAGGCCTCCGAACAAGACGAATAGGTGGAAACGTTCGGCCAACCAAACGATTTCACCTAACAACCTCGTTCGGCTGAAGTGAGTTATAATTCGACATAACGTTTAGGTCATCATGTAACGACATGGAGAGCACCATAAATTTTAATGTTTTCGGTGCATACTGAACAAGCTATTGAAGGAGGAGGGTATAGCCGAAACGGTTTTTGAACCATGTGACAAAATGGCATTATTGAAGTCAAAACTTTTTCGTTACTTTTTACTGGTCTCGCTTTGCTTGTATTCTCAAGCTCTGTTCGCTCTACTATATTCGTCTTTTGAAATCTCTTTTCTTTAGAATTTTCAGTTTTCTGAAGAAAAGGCCAAACTCTTCGGCATTTATGAATCCTCCTCTCATGTACATCCATGCAGTTTCCATTTTGAATTATGGAGGCGTTTCAACTAGGTTCGCAATATATCAATGACCTCAAGTGCCCTCTCACTGTTTTTATGATTTCGGAACCAAAGTTTGACATAGAGTGCTGGAATTTTCTTACTGAAACGCTGCTACTCTTTCTTACATACAAACCTCGCGATTGCGTTCTGGATAGAGGGTCCTACAAACCTATAGTCACTAAGGACTCTGCAGGGAAGAAAAAAGCCAAAACAAAATTATGGAGAACATCCTAAGGACCTTGGCAGCCCCTTTGCGCGATCTGCAGATCTGCTCGATCGCTTTATGCCAGCAAGACCGCCCTCCTGCCTGCCTCTGGCTCACTAATCGTTTCTTCGCGTCAACTGATGCTGATACTTTCTACAGTGGAAAAAAACGAAAACACGGTGTAAAAATGCATTGGCGACAGAAAATAGCCTTCAATTTTTGGTAGGCGGGACAACTAGGAGAACAGACATCAGAACTGCCACTTATGAAGGCCACTGCGCCTTCGTTGTTTACTGTGATGCAGCTAAAATAGGACAGTCTTAGAGATGCGGATTGGGAGACGGACAAGACATTCGTAATTTGTTGCGTCGTTGGGCGCAGCTTGTCATGCAGCCATACGGAATTGATCGACCTCGGGAGCTTTCCGGAATATACCTGTGTTTTGAGGGAAAACTATGTTGGGCCGTTGGAAGCGTAAACTCTTCGGGGACAGGGCACATCCTTAACGGGAGGTTTTTTCGAGTCCGTGCGACCCGCCTTGGAGGTGGCTCGATACGACCCCACTTCCTGCCATTTTTTCCGGAGTTTCCCACTTATCCTCAAAATTTTGTTGTCGAGCGGAGAGGTGGTTAGCAGCAGTAAAACGAAAAAAAACCGCCTAAATTCAACAACCGGGGAAATTTCTCCCAACGGCGCAAATTTCTCTTACAAGGCGTATACGACCCCGCCCTCTCCCAACAACAAGCTAATACGCCCCCCTCCCCTCCTTCTTGTAGCGTTCGTGTAACAAGAAAAACCAACTATTAAAAGAATTTTCTCAGACCAGGTACTACGCCCTTCCCAAGCAACCAAATACGACCCTCTCATTTTCGGGGATTCCCACCGATGCGCCCTGTTTCAGAAATTGTTGTGGGTTCCTGAACAGTGCACATCATCATCATTGTGAAACGGACATCAGTGCGAGTCGTACTGAGCCGCGTAGAGAGAGGGTCTCATTCGGGTTGCTGGGAGAGGTCACCAGTTGTGGGAGTGAATGTGGGTATTTTCACGGGTAGTTCTCTACTGGACAAAATATTTGGGGTAAAATAACGAGTTCGGCGAGTTGGACGTAGCACTTCTGTGAGTTGTGAACTAGGGGATTAAACCTCGTGTGAACTCTGGAGACGTGGGATCGTTGTAACGCCGTCACTTCCCACACTCCTATGCGCTGTTTCCCTGCTTGCGAATTCGGTTGCACCAATTGGGTATATTTGTTTTCCAGCCAATAGCGATCTATTCACATACATCCTCTCTATGGGCAATTTCTATGGGGGTTTTCTTTTCCCGATGGGGAAGCAGTAGGCCTGTGTACACTCGTCATTCTCAACATCAATCTAGGACACGTCAATCGTTTTTGCTTGCCAATTTCGTCGCGTTTCACGGCTCTCGGTCAATTGCTTATCCATTTTCCGGCTTTTTATCCTTGTTAACCAATTGCTGAAGGAATGGTGATTTATGTGCACTGACTGTGAAGCAGTCCGGCTGCGATCGTTTTTCTTGCACGCGTGAGATGAATGCGTCTTTGTGGCGCTGGATATTGTTCATTCCATGACAGTGTATGCTGAGGACGACACAAAACACATTTCCATGGAGAGGGCAATGGTGACAAGGAATCTTTCAGACGACAGCCCCCATAGTTCATTTATCCATGCATTCATAAGTACCATCCAAACCAAAATGGAATCTATCGCTCATTTGTTAGTGGGAATCCAACAAGAAAAAAACTGTTCAGCGCTCTGAATTTGGTTTGCTTACTACTGGATTCGATTGAAGCTTTCATTAACCGTGGAATCGACTTCACAGGAACTTCACGAGTATCCACGGATATTCGACTCCAAATTCCCTGAAATGCATGAAAGTGCTCACTCATGTCGCTAGCCTTCTTTCCTCCGATGCTTCAGGTCATTTTAAAGTGGGTTTGAGGAGGAAGCTTTTACTCAGTCATTTTGTCATTCTGATGCTGACCTTTGGTACCGGAACCTGGATCTCCGTACTTTCGCGATATCTTCATCCTTCAGCGATGAGAATGTTTCTTCTGCCTGATTAACTGATCTTTTTCACCACGCAAAAGAACGCAGAGGTCTGGAATGATGGGCGAAGCGCTTCGCCTTGTACGGGAACAACTTTTGTCGCTTGGCTTGCTGAGTAGGCTTGCCGATTGATCCCATTCTGAGTACTAATTGACTAGTGCTTCACTATATAAACCCTTAATTTGATATGGCGATTTTCCATCCTGTCGAACTTTCCCTCTCCCCGTCCGTGAAATGTCTCTTCCTACACTGTATCCCATGATGAGGGGAGGGGTCGTAATTGCGGATTTAGTGTCGCTGTGACAGCGGTATTAAAGACTTCTGTTCTATTCGGTATTACCCGTCTTCATCAGGCTTCATTTACATTAGCTTAAGCTTGTTAGGTTTCAATTCCGCGCGCAAAAAACTAAAACGCAATTTTCGACGGCTCCTCAATACGGCATCAATACGGCATTACGACGGCAATCTTTCCTGGATTACACGATTGTATAGGACACAGATGCGCAATAAGAAATCGTATCACTAGGAGAAAGGATACGTGGCAAGTTTGTAAGCAGTTGGTATCAATTTTTCTGTATCAGAAAAGGTGTAATTATGATGGCACCCTCGACTTCTATATGAGACACTCGCGCAGTGCGCTCACACTTATCCTGGCCTAGCATCTGGAGATGAGTACGTGCGGCGAACACATAGCACATCTGATCGGCGTGGCTGCTTAGGGTACTAATGGCAGAGATGGCTCTGGGGGGGGGGGGAGAAGAAACTGGCGGCAAATTTACCATGTAGGTGTGGGCAGCGCATAGCGTCGATGGGAAATCACAGTGTACAGAAACCTTCGGGTCTAGATTCATGTCGCGAGTGAGGCCGGGCGTTGGGCTCTTTAATGCAAATTTCACGCCATAAAATCAATAATCTGGCAATATTCCACTGCAAAATTCCACTGCAACTGGTTTTGCCAGCCAAATTGAAATCCTTCAGCGTTTCGTAGTCCCCATATAATTATGTCGTTGACTTCCTCCCGCAAACGTGCTTTGAAGTGATCACATGGGGCGGCGGAGGAGGTTGGGCCGATGTGGAACTGTGCGAGCGCACAGACTTCGACAACTAAACAAATACTGCAACTCGCATAATCTTATTTTGGGTGGCATTACCCATTATTTTTGTTGTTTTTCGGAAGGAACGCGCTCGTGCTAACAGTCTAAATTCTATATCACCGATCACATCAGAACCTGAAGGTGTCGTCGAAGTAGAATCAAAACTTCCCATTTCGTTCTTGTGCCAGACTAAGGTAGTGCAGAGAAAAATCTTCGATTCTTCACTTCGTGTCTTTTCTCCTTCCAATTAATAATCTTTGAGAGCACTTGTTTTTCATTCAAATTCGTTTTCTCCAAGCTATCGCAGGCCTTTCTATGCCGTCTAGGCTACGCAATGTTCGTGCAAGAGATAATAAAAACACTAACTTGTACGTTGCCTTAAGAATGCTGCGTTATGCGCCACATTTTCGATCTAGTCAGGTTCTTGCTAGTGCCAAATACGATCCAGGGATTATTACCCGCTCCATCTGGGGCTTAGCTCGTGGTTCGCATGTCATCCAGCCTGCTTGTATTGTGGAATTGTCGGTGTCACACCTAATTGGGTATGTGAAAGAACTGTCTTGTTCAGCTTCTGACCGTCATAAGTTAGACATAGGCAACATCGCGTTCAATATGCCACTTCGATTTTGCGTGAAACTGAATGCATGGCTCATTCCTACGCAGATTAATCGATTTGGTTGACCGGAACTCTAATTCTCATTGACTGAGGCGCATAAAACAACATCATTGGGGAGTAAAGATCACAGGAGATTCCAAATGTTCCATCCGCTGATTTTCAGACAGAGCGGTAGCTTCAGGTTCGAGGTAGCTTTCGCTCGTTGCAGAGCGTTGCTTGGCATCCGTCGGTTCGAGGGTCAAACTTGATCGACTTCCGCCCTTGCCATCGGCCTCTCTTCGAGTTTGATTACTGTTGCTAGACTCCCTGTGGACGAAAACAATTGGCAGCTTTTGCTTTCAACGCTCTCCCACTCCTCCCCCCGACCTTACTCTTGATTTATAGTGTGGGCCCAAATCGCATTCTAAAAGTCATGGTATTCCTGAGTCGAAACGAAGAGGGTGCATTTTGAAAGGGATCGACCCTGACCAGCGTTCGGAGCTTTGGCCTTTACACTCAGCAGCTCCCATGAAGCTCGAACCATATGACTTTTGCCTGATCGCAAAGAGCTAAGGAAAAAAGCTAGTTTTAAAGTGCTTCATTAAGCAGCTTCTTCGTAATCTGTGAGCTTTCTCGTAAGCTCCGCAATAATTTCCCATTTGGCGTCGGTAAACGAACGCCCGACTGAGAGCTTGAGCAAATTGGCTCGTTGTCTCGGCGGTGAATAAGTCACGCCCATGCGATTCGTCTTACGAATCTCCCCAGTTCGCTTCTATATTTACTATGCGCGTCTGTCAACACACTCTCTGCGACAAGCTTCGGTTTGTACTTTTTCCACATCGTTTCTTGCTCCTCATTTAAAACTTGGCAAATATGTAGAAGCGTTGAGCAATTGTCGGCACTTTCCATATCCCGGAAATAGGGAGGGTGGGACTGCGTACTTCACCAGGACAAGGCGTGACATGCCCTTTTCGCGGAATATTTTCATTGGGGACCAATGTCGTTTTGTCCTTTGCTGGAAAAAGACATGGTTGCTACTTTCCCAGAGCGGTAGTATCCCTCTAACAATGAGAGCGCAGCTATCACAACGTCCAAATGAAGTAAGAAGCCACGCCCTTCTCATCTCCTGGAAATGGAATGTAGCTGAAGTTTCACTTGGCATCATCTATGAAAGAGTGATCATCCCTCGACCAATCCATCCTTCCTCCAGAGGTATTCTTCTTTTCATTGGCCTCGCTGAAGACAACGTGTTTTGAAGGTATGAAAAATCCCAGTGGGTCCTCAAGGTAGTGAAAGAATGAACTGGTTCCCACAAAGCACGGAGTTCTTAACCTTTTCGCAGAGCCTCCAGACGTTCTATGGGCCGCCTAGTCATCACATAAAATTTATAGCGGTAGCTCACTGCTCAGTGAGGGCTCCATCAACTCAACATAACTACTAGATGCACTCATCAATCTGAAGAGCTTGTCCTTGGTGACATTCTGTGCCACTCTACGCTTTTGCTCTTAAGTACTACCTGGACTGAATGATTTGTTGTTCATTTTCCTGGCCGCTGCACCGCACCTTTCTGCAGAGGTGTGGATGTATTTCTTAGGTCAAGTGAAACGCTTCTGAACTTACCTCACCAACACTTATCCTTTTCAAGGTCCGAATCCTTTTTACATGGTCTGCCATTAATTTCAGCCACCTCCTAGTTTAGGGAGAATACGTTCCATCACTCCCAAGTAACTCTGTCTGCAGTTCCTCACAGCTTCTCGAACCATGCCTGGATCGCGTTCCGCCTTTCAATCTCTTCCGGTCCTTTTAATTAGTTTTGGGTTAGTCTGGCAGAAGAATGGCGTCTTCAACATCGGCGGTCTCGCGCAAGTCGTTGTATAGGCCAAATTTGCAATCATTCGTTACTGCAGTTCTCAATGGAAGTCTAATGAGGCTCGGAAAGGACTTGATGAACGTTGTTCTTCAGCAGTCTCATGTTGTTGATTAACAAAGTGAACACAGTAGTGTAATTTCCTTATCACGACGAGTTGGCTGCCTACAAAGAGGACATCTATCCTTTCAAAGAGGACATCTATCCTTTCAAATGTCTCTGCAATACTGGGATGTCGAGTATGTGGCGCATTCGGGACTAATTGATCGAACCACCACTTGACTGTTATATTTCTATACCAATTCTCTTCACTATAGAGATGTAGCGGAAAGTTCTTCTACCAATAATGTTGTCAATGTCGTCCTACCGTGGATCTATCGCTTTGTATGCATTTCAGTTAGCAGGAATGTTAAGGTGTTTGTGGACCTGAAGTTTCATAGTATCGTGTTCGGAGCATCGCTCTCACGGAGGACCTTTTGGAACTATGTCAGTTTCTTCGATGGCTTGTAGGTCACTTCGCTGAGGCGTAGTAAAAGGAAAAGCTGCCATGTCGAGGACAATTGTCTGTCTATGAGGATTTCTTGTACATGCATTAAAGAAATACCCCATACTCCAGGCAACTAATTCAAACAAGTAATTAAATTAACATCGTTTTGCAAGGAGGTTAAGTTTCTTTCAGAAGGTTTTCTATTCAAGGCTGGGATGTCTGCAATTGGCCTAGTATGTACATTGGTGCGTTCGATCGGTAAGTTGTATTAGGTTGGCGGGAAAGTTCTGTCACATTTTTTCAAATTAGACTTTCTTTTTACAGAGAGGCGTACAAGATCAAAATTATACAGCAATGTTATTGCGAGATCCTTGCCAGTTTTTGGGCACTTCGTGGATGCCATCGCTTCACAATGCACGCCGGCGCGATGCAGAGTCGAACATCATCTTATAATAACTTTGACTTGGGCATAGTCAAGGGAGGATTTCTTCAGCCGTATACTCGCTTAATACTAGGCGGGAGGCGACTAGCAGCTAGAAAAGAGATCAAATGTCTGGACTACACCGGTAAGAGTAGAGTCGTCCAGCTATGGCTTCGTCTCGAATTTTTTTTTGGACGGAGTGGGCCACACCAGCACGTTGAAAACGGACTGTGCCGACGAACTTTTTCCCTCTGCTTGACGATTCGCTTCAGATCTCGTAGCTGCTTTGCGTACGCATTGAACCTAGGAGGCATGTTCATCATCCAGTAGTTTCCCGCCCACAGCTATCGAGGTCGCAGGTACTGCCCCAAGTGCCACTTTCGTCGTTCAAATTGTAAGCTCCCGCTCTGGAGCGCTACCGTCGTGGAAGATGGTCTGCCAATTGGAGACATGTACGCAGCTCCATTATTTCGGCGTCGACAGCTGTCATGCTGGCGCCAGGGTGGTAAAAAAAGAGTTGAAGGAAGCGCTTGAAGGGGTCGTGCCGAAGGTAGCGGATAACATTCTTGTCCATATTACAGAATAAGGAGAAGCAGGAGTCGAGCCAGTGATACTAATAGAAAGACAATCCTTGATGTATAACTGCTCACATTACCGGCTCCACAAGAGAATAGGCAAATACTTGGGTTCAAAAAAGTATGATTCCCTCAACCTAGTACATAAGGGCTACGTAACTTCTAGGCCTACCCAGCATGACAAGATAGAAACCCAGTGAGCAGTGAGTTCCTGATGTCGTGTGTCTTCTGAAAGATTCTGTGATTATGGTAAATTTTCCCATACCAAAAGAGCAGCTTCTTCGTAGAGAATGTTAGTCAGTTCTCTCCACAAGAGAATCTGGCTCTTAAAATCTCATGCGTCCTGAGAAGCCGAAAGCCCGACTGTTTCCGTGTCGAACCGAATAGTCATTCCTTCGGAAAATTGGTCGGTGAAAACTGGAAAACGGATTGAGGGTAGGTCTGGTATAATCGTTAAGAGATCGAAAATGAAAAATCCTCACAAAAAACTGTCTTGGTTGCCAATCTAGCAGTTGCTTTTAACCTATCCAAAGTCAATTACGGCAACACAAATTTGAGGGCGTGATTTGTGTTGTGACATTTCTCATGTGCTTTCCGGAACATTCTGTTCTCCATTCGGATTCTTTCTCTTCTCAGTTGTATTTTCTCTCTCTCTTCTCTCTCTCTCTCACCCACTCCCCGAAAAAGCACTAGACAACACGAAAATGGACCCCTTCAAGAAGGAGGAAGACCACTGGAAATACTCTGAAGCGCGGTAGAATTAATGGGGGTGTTCGAAAAATTCCGTAGTCACGGAAACGGTAGGTGATATGTCTGACTGATAAATCCCTGTAAAAAAAGGTAAATATGCAACTTTTGACAGTGCTGTTTTTGCTTTTATTTGATGTCTCTCCCCTACAAAGATACCGACAAGCCCAGGGGAAAATTCCGCATAAATTTAAGCAGTAGAAAAAGTAGAATCAAAAGTTCGCGCGTTAGGAGAGTTTTTGAGAGATGACATTTGTTGCTGTTGCAGCTGCTGCGCCAGTCTCATCCATTGGTAACTCTACACCGAATTAGTCAACAACGGTGTCATCCGAGAAAGAGCGCCCATTTGACGGCGTTCAATTCGATGCATATTGCTTCTCTATCAGGAGCACATCTTTTCTGCATTTCAGCGTTGGAAGGCCCATCCTTCAATGTGCTTATTACACACTAAGGGGGTCCATCTGCGATTCCCATCAAGGCGATTCTCACTCTACTATCCTTCTCGTCGCAGTTTAAAGAGTCGATCTTTTTATCCCCGATTTTGTTGTTACTAGTGACTAAGTGAGAGCCTGATGTTTACCCTCAAAATTACGTCGTGATTAATTCGTTTTGTTCAACCTTTCTTGCCTAAATCTTTGCCGTAATTATTTCGCAGTGTGGCGACAATCTGATCGGGGTTTTATTCTGGTGGGACTAGGTGACATCTCTTACGTATTGTGCGAAGATATTCAGAGGCAGTGGGCAGGGTTGCAAAGTTGTGACATACTTTCTTAGACCCTACTAAGGGAAACCTAATCTTTCGAGAGAGCATGCAATCTGTAAGTCGATCCCAGTTGTCCGAATCAGTGACTCAATTTTGAAAAAAGAACGCTGATTCTGACGCAGCTCCGCCTTGAAAGTCTTCTTGTAGGTGAACTGCCCCTTCATCCATTTCCGATGCACTGTTCTGCTATTAGGTCATCCCATTCAAAGGTGCCGATACATATAGAGGAATGGCAGAAAACAAAGGGGATAGAGCAGCGGGCTACAATACCATTTGGAGGCTAGTACCTTTAGCTATGTATCTTTGAAATTTAGCGAACGTATCCACAGAAGAAGTTCTCGAGAATTGGAAAGAAGCCCGAGTGGTGAAAATCAGCCCGCCGAATTTTGCAAAATTTATCAATAAGAGGAAGTGCGCTGCTCAAATTTGACCTGCGCCGGACCACTAGTTGTATGTAATGGAGTTCTCGAAATACTAGGTAGAAGCTTTAGTTCAGGAGCCCGAAGAAGGAGAAAAGGAAAAAATTGTTGTCGTGGATGGTCCCATAATGTTCATCCTGCACAAGAAAAAAGGGTGGATGAAGTCAAGCGCTGAATGTCTGATCCCAGAGCCTGGACCTTTGTCGAGCTTCCCCGCCCCGCGAGACTGGACTGACATCCCTGCTGCAACTGCTGCCCGAGTTATGTCCGATAAACTGAGGATGGTCAAGAGGGTGTGCGCATGGGTACCTAATTTCCCTGTGGAAGCACGAAAGCAGTACCGATTCTATGCCTCTAGAAGTAATGTTCTCAGCATGAGAATGTCACTCACCGACTGTGAAAAACCACCCCGGCCCTAGATGAAATATGGGTTCCCTTGGACCTCGAGCCAAAACTCGCATTCTGTATAGGAGAAGCCGCCCGAGTTGTACCATGAGTAGTTACGTGGGCGCAAGTGGATGATCATCATAGCGAAGGATTCCCACATAGTAGCTTTCAGGCGGCTCTATACAGAGAATAAAATCGTCACTGTCGATATATATTGCCTGTTCCTCAGCAATTAGATCGACAAATGGATGGTACCACACAACTACAAGAAGGCCACCGTTGCTCGCCTTTAGTGCCAGATCCTGAGTAATTGTATTGCAGGGCAGCGCTAGGACACAAACAATACTGAGACCTGGGTTCAATCACCCCATTCGCCCAACATAAAGCCGTTCGATTCCAACTGTTCTGGTCAGTCGAGGGTACTCTCTGACGGCAAACGCTACAATGTTTTGTCATTCGCCGAAATTGGCATCAACAGCAATTTGTACTTGTTGACAAAACAAAGTTACCTGAGGTCCAAAGGCTTTCGGCCACTCGAGACGCGGTCATTAGTTGAAGGAGGATTTCGCGAACTCAAAGCCAAAATATGCTTTTTCTATCTTATTTTTTTTTTCCTCTTCGTTTTATATGAATAAAATCTTAGGGCCACTTTTGAATGGGATCGACCCTGAATTAGAAGGAGAGTAAGCGTAGTTTCCAGGAGGAGGCTTAACACCGCCTAAACATTTCGGTCGTTTTTCTTTGGTGCAATATGCTCGGTTGAAGCAATCATCTAGCTGATGAATGGTGTTGTTGGGGACATGCTGCTCAGTAGGTGAGTGATGATGGTGTGGTACTGGAGAAACCTCAAACACTCATCAGAGATGTACTTTTCTCCTTCATAATGATGTCAAAGGGCATAAATTTGGATTCAGGCGTACGGTCGAATCCCTTGCCAGTGTATTAAAATGCAGCCCCTCGATGAGGACTAAACGGCAATGATTCACCCTTGAATATGCATTTTTATATGGCGCCTGCAGTTGATTTCTTATGGAATGGGAAATTTGGAAATTGATCCTATAAATATGTAGGGCTATCTTACATCACGTTATATTGGCATCGTCTTGCATATTATCATAATAATAGCAATAGTAATAGTAATAATAATAACAGCAATAGCAATAAACAGCAGCAATGATATGAACAAGCTCACAACCCGTGCAAGATGGCTTCATGCTGCAAGTAGGCAGCGGATTTGTGCCAGTATGCGACCCCATTGCCACCCCCAAATCCAGTTCTCCATCTTTTCGAATTCCTGTACATTTCGTGTGCTGATAAAACTCGACGCGCCTGAGCTTCAACCTTCGAAAAAACCTTGGTCAAAGCGTATTAAATACGGGGCGGGGGGGGGTTGGGAGAGAGACATGTCCTTCTATGACTGGAGAACAAGTGAGTTATCAGTCGTGAACTGATAACTTGAGGTAGTCTAGACGGAGCTGTATATTCGTTTATTTGAACTGTACGCAAGACGATAACAGAGAACGCTGGCGAGTGTTTCGGCGGGTTAGCAGTCGTTTAAGCCTTACTGGATTTACTCTTTAATCAGCTCCCGTGAACAACACTTCGACTGTCGTACTTATCATAACATTCCTTTGTAAGAAGGAGGTTCTGGAAGGACAACTGGAGCTCTTTTGAAAAAAAAAGCTTAAGAGGTTCTCCTCACCCCATTTACCATCAGCACAAGATCGCGTACATTTCTCAAAGCTTAATCTTCTGTTCTATTTCTTGTGCCATTAATTTCACTAAACTTCTTCGCTCTTTATCACTAGTACTGACGAATTTTTTTTATTTCCCCAGAATTGCCTCACAGTAAAGGACGGTGCATAATTAGGGAAAATTTGTAAAAAATAGAGCTGAAAGGTCCCGCGACGAAAGTATGGATGAGTAGATATATTTGTTCAGGAATTCAAACCAGGAAATCTCTACTCATACTAGGAGATACACTCTTGTTCTATGCGGATCGGCTTTCCAAGGGGCTGGCTTGATGCGGCGCCAGTCTTTCTTCACGAACCGTGGAAAGAGGGCTGGCGACAATGATTGGTGGAAAGTGGGCTAGGGGTAGCGCTGCGCCAACTTCAGCCCCCCCCACCTCTCCCTCCCTGGTACGCCGTAGCATCCGCAGCGAACAAGTCTGTATCCCAGCTTGCTCTTCATTCTATGGAGAAGTGCGAAATGCAAGGTAAACTTACAACTATGAAACACGCTGTATGTTACTTTTTTATTTAGGTATTTATTCATTTTGCTTATTTACTTATTTTTTACTAATTGTTTTACCTTTCATGATCATCCCGTGCTGCTCATTATAATTGTTATCAATCATTGATTGTTGTGGGGAATTTCAAATGAATGGCAGGTGTTAGTTGCTGGGGGTTGGTCAAATCCTCCCTATTTTTGAACCATTAGATCCTCGCTATTTTTGAACCATTGTGACATCTCAGCACATGACAACGTTTTCAAAAAACCCATCTTTTTTATTCGTGGGAGAAAAAAACTTTGAATTTATGTTAAATAACACGTTGACAGGTTTAGCAAATAGGCTATTTTACATTGTGATATATGAAGTTTTCTCACGGTTTTCCAATAGTGCAGGTATTTTGCTCTTGCTGGCGGTTTCCCGGGGAACCGAGAATAATGTGGATTAGCGTTTCTCCGGCCTCAGACGTTCATCCCAACAGATGCACCCGATATTGCGCTTTTATTGAAGCATTTGGTTTTTAGCAGTACACAATTCTGATGACTATTCTGCTCGTATTCTTATGTTTCTGTGTTCGTAGGAGGAAATCACCGGGTGCTGCTCACCTGTGTCTTTTGAAAAGGAGCCTATTGGGTCGATTGTTATTCAAAATGGAGATGGGGTGTTGATCGATGCTATTTCAGTCTCACCATCCATTCATCTGCCCTGTATGCATCATAGCTGCTGAATATTAAACGAACATGATATGGTATGAAATAGCTTGCCTATTCCATGTTGAGTTTGGCGTGCCCATACACCTCAACAGCGCTTCATTTTCGACAATTTCGGTCTCGGATTGCTCATTTTCGAAAGTTTCGGTCCTGAAGTTGTGAGGCTTGGATCTGTCGGTGGCCAGAGTGTTATGTTGCTTAAATTCACAGTTTTTACGTAAGCAGCTGGCACCAGTTTTCTCTGCCGGGAAACTTTTGCCCTCGATCTTTGCTCTCATTTCTCTCGACGGAATTGTGTCACATGTTATTCGGAGAAAATTATTTTTTGAACCTAATTTGCACTTTGTTGTTCACCTGCACTGCTTACTTCAATCTCATTCACTACAAATGACTTGCTCACACATTCCTGAAGCGAGCTCTTTTCCGATCCTCTGACTCCAGGGTTCCACCCAGCGCCTTTGTAGAAAATCTCCTGAAGCGGGAGTCAATACGGGCGATGGGGGGCATCCTTCACTTTCGGTGCTTCACTAGTTCCGGTTGAGAAGTCACACTGTGTGAAAAGCTGTGAACTCTCACCAAGCTCCCCACCATTGCGTAAAACCTGTCAACTTTGTAAGTTCATGAACTAAGCCCTTAAGGGGATGGGCCGACACGTGGCCGTAGAGAGAGTGGTGGATAGTGCAAAATGCCCCCTCCCCGTCGCTGAACTGCCCCTCACATCGCTAATTACCTACCTCCTAATGGATACCAACACTTCTCAGTGATCTGGAATCGGTCCTTTTCCTAGTATTTTGAAAGATCGCTTCCTCTTCCAGCTTTTAATAGGGAATCCCGAACGACGACCTGCCTTACTGGCACCCACTTAGACTCATCTCCCTTTGAAGTGTTTCCTCGTTGTGACTGCCCGTTGTCAGCACGCTATTCCTAACAATTGCTCAGTGCTATGGTGCTATGCTCTTCTCGTTTCTCTCTCCTTCTGCTGCCCATTGTCGCGTTTCTTTACACTTTACGCTGTCGTTTTGCTATACGGCTCACTGCGTTTTATAGAGTTATGGCTTCTAGTATATGGTTCCGCACGGCAATCAACTTTCGTTGTTAAGTTCGGGCCATCTAGTCACCATCCAGCTTGCTTGCAGTGCTGGGGCATTTACCAGATTTCCATTATTAATATTATTACAACATTATTATTTGTTTATTAATTCTCTGAAAAATAATTTTATTTTTCTCGGAGAACTGCCCTCTGTTGTCCGTGTTTCGCGAATAGGAGAGACTTAACCGTTCCAAAAAATTGTCTATCGAGAGTATCTGTCACATGCAGTCTCCGACCATTGGTACAGTGCAACCGTGGTGTGTCGAAATGGGGTGTAGTAAGAGCCCCCCCACTAGGAATGAAGGCCTCAGTGCGACCCCCCCCCCTCCTCCTTCCCTAACACCTTACTACCAGTTTCCAGTATTCTCCAGTTTTCCACCACCCAAAAATTTTCCGTCGAGCAGGTGTATATAGTACACATGAATCAGGAAAAATCGCGCGAAAAGTCAACAACCGGGAAGCATTTTTTTTTCTCAGCGCAACAAATTTGTCTTAAAGGTAATTTGATTGTTGGTAGAGGGAGTCGCGACTTATCGCCTCCACTCAACAATCGAACACGACCTTCCCCCCTCTCAGCGGAAAAGTACGACCCTTTGGTGTTTTCACACAAAGATGCTGTACCCTAGTCTTCGAACCATTTCCCATATTCTGGAATAATGCGTTGACCAGCCCCATGTTTCTGTGATGGCATGTCGGAACAGCTCCTCATCGTCTTCCTTTGCTCAGCTGGCTAAATAATATTTGTGGACTGGGACACCCTGTTTGGCATAGGACCGTGCGTTATTAGCAGATAATCCTCGCCAACCCGCCCATCCAGCGTCGCGGCGTTCAACACATTTCACTATGAGCGCCATACTTCCGCTCTTGAATTGCATATAGCACTCTCTCCTCAACCTTTCCCATAACTTTGGCAAACATTCACTTCTTCTTGAAGCCTCTGTATTTGCACCAAATCCGATCAGTTTCATTACGAAATCTATTGAATTTCCTAATCTCCTCTACAGATTTGGCGATTTCTGATGGTTTACGAAGAGTGTCATTCCCTTAATTGAGCTGGCAGGATATCATTTCAAGTCAGAAACGTCTTGGGAGATGAGCCTCTCTTGGGAGGATGATGCATCAGCATCTCTTGATAGCACATGTGAATTATCAAAGCATTCTCATTCCTTCTCGTGAGAGAAACGAGCTCCACTGGATTTATTTGCAGCAGCCCACCATTTTTCTTGTCATAGGGTTTTCATGGTACATTGATGGGCCGATTGTTTCGCGGTGGATCCACATAAGTTGTACGAAATGTGATGTGTGAACATTGCCTATATCAGGCCAGTTGGCCTCGCCTCTTTCTGTCGATACTGTTCAAGCTTCGTCGCGCGTACCTTCTTTCACACATTTCTGGACTCAGTCCTCCTGTTCCTGGTGCCACTGCTGCTCCACAACCGAGCCGCAAATTTTTGACTCTCGCTCTGCTTACTTCGATGAATGCTCTGCACCCAATGGGCGTGTCTATCTCACTCCAACAGTTGGGCTCCTGCACATCTCTGCTCACATGCTGACGTGCTGGAGTGCTTTGCGAAACTATTGTAACAGACTTTATTTGGCTCCGCCGCAGAGGGCAAGCTCCGCCCACAGCGTTATGTCCCACATTTTTCAAATGGCGCTAGCCCTCGCCGACCTTGGTCCGCTGGCCTATAGAGCATACTACCAAGTGAGACATAGCTTCACGGGTAAGAATATTAATTGTAATTGCCCAGGGAAAAAGGAAGAACAGGTGAACGCTATAAGGGTCCAGTTGGCCCTGGAACGGGAAATGTGCTTGGGAAGGGAAGAGATGTGATTTGGAGGGAAGTGCTCGCGTTCGCTTGCAAGTGAATGCTGAGATGACCTCACAAAGAATGGACACTCATTAAAAGAAAATGAGTTGCAGCAAATGGATGCTCATCATCTAAAGGGGTCTCATGTGGTAACGGGTTTTCCGGGTGTGCGAGGGCGGGTCCAAGAACACGGTGAGGGGCGGGAGCACATAGAGTGGTGGTTGTCGAGTGGCGAGGTTTTCAGTAGAAGCCGCGAAATCATCTGAAGAACTTAATGCCGGAGGAAGGGTAGGAAGTGGAGGCGATTCTTCCTATTCATTCTCTGGTGCTTCGTACCAAATGCTAATCGTCGTTCCTCTGGTATACAAACCAGTTGTAAGACCTCAGTTGTCATTTGTTGCGTCAAATGCTCGTTCTCATTTCCTGACTTCAATTCTTCGCCATGTGCATTCTTCATGTTGTTATTCTTTCAATCCGGAACAACTATGCATCGTCTTACGATTTAAGTGTTGGTGTTTTGGCATCATAAAAAAGTCGTGACGCGCTAACAGATGGCAACCAACGCTCACACGAAGCTAAGCATTCTGCCTTCAAAATTTCACGCACTCTTTCTATACGTCTCAGGTCGTGTGATTGCAGAACGTTTTTCGCGGGGTCGTACTACAGACAGGGCGTCGCACGTTGGGATCTCTGCTAGGGGGTCGCATTTTACCACTGGAGGGAGGGAATCGTACTTGTCTCTGAGAAGACTGTTTCAATTTATTGAATTTTAGCGGTTTTCCTGTTCAAGTGTGCTATACCCCTTCCTCCCCCTCCCCCCCCCCTCCTCCCCCACCACTGCTCTCGCCCCTCCTATTCGAAGGCAAAAAGAGTCTTTGGGGGAAAAGTGAAGGGAATTCCGTAAAACAGAACTGGAAAAAAAAAGTTCGGGAAAAGAGTAAGGAAGTTGGAGGATGGAGGAGGTGGTCCAAGAGGGGAAACTTTCAAGGGAAGGGGTCAAATAGTTCCCCCAGCGGCAACAGGACGCGCCCTTATTGCAGATTTAAGCGAAATCCCTGATGTACGATAGGCGTGGCTGAGTACTTCAACTAATGGGGCTGCGGTTGT